>MU159925.1:96906-122715 GCA_015888305.1 Antheraea pernyi | reverse complement strand
GAGCCAGAGGCTCCCCCCTTCGTTTCCTCACCGCCGTGAACTCGTACACGGCGGCGAGAACTCCTGCCTCCAGCTCCCAGGGCAGGGAGCCGGCGAGCGTGAAGGCCGTCGCCGAGGACACTGCCCGGTACGCCCGGATTGCCCTCAGTGCCACCGTGCGCTGCGCATTGTTATCAAATCACAATTAAATCAATAAACGAGTTACACGTACTTCGCTAATGGGTCAAAAGAGTTTTCGACTCGACTTTCGATAACATCTGCCCCTGCGATGACATATCTGTGCAAAACTTCGAACATTTATGGACAAATTAAATAATATTGTTCTATCTTATCCACACGATAAGTTTTTAATTGCCGGAGACTTTAATTTAAGTGGAATTATTTGGAAAAAGACAAACTATCTACATTTTAATCCATCCAATGTTTCTAATTCGGACGAAATCCTGCTTGTCGATGAGATGAACACCAATAACCTGTCTCAATACAATGGGGTCATGAATAATCACGATAAAATTCTCGACTTAGTACTTTGTAATGATGTAGTATCAGTAACTGATAGTCATGATTGTTTAGTGCCACCCGACTCACATCATAATGCTCTCATAATTACTGTTCCTTTTATTTACGTGACCCCATTAAAATCTGCTCCACGCATTAAGTTTATTTATAACAAGGGAGATTTCGATTCCATTAATTCTGAAATACAAGATATTAACTGGGAGAAAGAGTTCGGACACCTTCGAAACCGTTGGGGCGACTATCCAAAGGGACTAGCATAGTTCGATCCCTTGCCGCCCAACGATTTCCCCACGTTAATAAAAAAATAAAAATATTACGAAACCTTTTTAAACCAAGTATTTAACTTTTTTGTAATAACACGGATAATGTTTTGTGACAATCTTCGTATAAGGCCATTCAATCTTTTGGGCTTGATGGAGAAGGAGTCTCCTATCAACTAGTTAGATAATTTTGTAAAGCAGTAGTTTTATCTCTGCCGTACCGTGAAGCTGTGGAACAATCTCCCGGCCAGTGTGTTCCCTCCTTCCTTTAATATGGGGTCCTCCAAGCGTAACGTGAAGAGGTATTTATGCAGGCCGGCATGACAGCGGCGACCGGTGAGGGATAGTACGTCTCTCGGTAGTCACCATTGTTTTTAGATTATACTGTGTTCACCATCAGGCACAGTAAAGTCGCATTGCCGTGATTCGAAAAATAAATCATTAATCTCAAGGCATTAACGCATCAAGGGTAAGAAAAGTGATTCATATATATATTCATATACGATTACCCCTCTCTTCCTTTATATTGCTAATTCCAAATATCTTTTATTCTATGGTGGTAGAGCCACACTGAAACTGTTACTGGTTTCAGTATGAATGGGTCGGCTCGCTCAGGGTAGTACCACCCTTTCATAGAAAACCGACGTGAAGTAACAGTGCTTGCATTGTTGCGTTTCGTTCGGTCAGTGAGAGCGCCGGAGGCCCACCTCCCTTTCCCTCTCCTCGTTCCTCTCCCTTTACCTCCCCTAACCTTTCCCGCTAAGGATGACAACGCACTTGCGACTCCTCTGGTGTTGTTAGTGTCCATGGACCATGGTGATCACTTAACATCAGGTGACTGACCTGTTCGTTTGCCACCTATGACATAAAAAAACTATGTGCGAAACCAAGAAAATTGAAGGCTCGGACTCCGATTTGTGTTTTTGTTAGATTTGCCCTTTACTTTACTACGACAGTGTAGGTGTTTTCACAGTTAGACAGTTTTGATGTGAAACATCTATAGGCGCGGGTAAACCTGATATTGCCTTGGTGCGACGTGGCGATATAAAACATGAACTTTGCACTATTAACGAATTACTCAAATACATTTGTAACTCTATTTGTACAAACATAAGATTCAAATTGTTTTGTCGGCCACTCGTTATACTAGTGTTACGTGGCATACGCAGACGACCAAGCGCCCTTTGATAAATGCCGCCAAACACACCGCGCCTGCCCCTAGTTGAATTTTTGTATTTATTAAAAATGAATATTTATGTAATAAAATAAATAAACAGTAATTATTTTATGCAACAGATTCGCAATATTTTATCTTTTCATTATGCCATAGCTAATTCCTGTCGTTGTCTGTTCTTTTAGGCATATAAACTTATACAAAACAATTTCGATGTGTCACATCCGCCTGGCGTCCCGTGACGGCTCAATTTTTTTACATCGGGAAATTGGTAATATATCCATCTCGCCGCATCAAATGAGGCTGAATTATGTCCGATGTGCACGGATTAAGCTCCCATGATGTCGTGTTACACACGTATTGGCCGAGGAGCATAGCGTCTGCTCTTCCGGCAGGTGTTGACTCCTCATAAAGTACCCTGTCTGCGGTTTGAGAGGCCGAGATGGTACCCTTCAGGCGGTGTTATACCCCCTCCGACGAACCATGGGAGTCGTATCGGCACAATCTTCCTCAACCACACGGGGTTTGTGCCAGAGTCGAAGCTTAACGTGTTTTCCTTTTAGACCGCAACGTCACTAACTAACAATAAGGTAAGGTTATTAACAGACACTATATACAAGGTGAATGTTTAAAGGGTGACATCCTTCAATCCTATGGTAGTTCATGGTTACATTTAACATATAAAATTATTATATCAAAACAAATACTAATAAACAACAAAGAGAACCTTAGTTGACGTTTCTTCTAAAACTTTTAAAAGTATGGGAACGATGCATTTAAACGTAAAAATACCAGGCCTAGGTTCAATGAACAAATTCAAAGAGTTTCTTTTCAACGTCTGACATCTGACAGCTTAGTCATAGCGCTATTTATCTCGTATTATAAGATAGTTTATTCTACAAGTAAATAATATATTTATAACTAGATGTGCGCGCGACTTCGTCCGCGTGAAACCTTATGTAAAAAAACAGTGATTAATAAAGTCATCTGAATGTATTAAAAGTCCATTACTTACCTCTCGTACTTACGCCGCGTCGTCATTAAAATGACAATAACTCTTGGTAGAGTGAACCGATATTAATGAAACAAATTCTAAGATAATGTCGAAGATATGCTTTATAATTTTCTTGGTGTAGTTTTATTGTGAACCTAATATTTTAGCAGTTATGCGTGTTCATACAAACAGACAAACAGACAGACAGACAGACAGACAGACATTTCTAAAAATGATTGAAATATATTTTATTACTTATTCCTAGACACCTGCAACATTTTTTTTTCCACAAAAATTGAAAAGGTACGTTGGATTTACATTCTTATTTTTTTAAATATATTATAGGAGGCAAACGAACAGGTGGGTCACCTGATGTTAAATTATCAACATCGTCTATGGATACTTGCAACATCCGGGGAGTCGCAAGTGCGTTGCCAGCCTGTGTATGGGGTTGGTAGGGGCAGGAGGGGGAGTGGGAAGGGAGGGGAGAGGTTTTTTACTTCACGTCGGTTTTTTGTGAGAGGGTGGTACTACCCCGGTCGAGCTGACCCATTCATGCTGAAACCAGTAGTAGCTTCAGCACAGCTCTACCCACCTACTAAATATTATTATATGTATTATTAGAGTACATAGTATAAAACAAAGTCCCCTACCGCGTCTGTCTGTCTGTCTGTTCGCGATAAACTCAAAAACTACTGAACGGATTTTCAAGCGGTTTTCACCAGTGGATAACGTGATTCATGAGGAATGTTTTGGTATATAACTTGTCAAGGATTTTTTTTATAATCAGGGCGGGACAACGTCTGCCGGGCCTGCTAATAGAAGATAAATTTAAGATTAGCGTATAATAATAGTCAAACTGTAAACGCGTTTCGATTGTCCGATATTTAGAATAAACAAGTGATAAATACTTCACCGAGCATTTCTCGAAGACGCATGACCGGTAAAAACTGCGGCAGATTATAAGTCAGCGTCGTTGGCGCGTAAATTTCTGCGTTGTCATTAACGAAAGTTGCTTATTTAGCTTTCTCCGCAAAGTCTTCGCCACGGCGATATGATATCATAGATAAACGAAAATTATGTTTAATCTAACAGCCCAACCTGGCTTCACATAAACATATTGATAAAGAATAAATAAAAATAATAAGCCATCGCAGGACGCCTCACATATATGAAACATCGAAATTAATAGGTCAATAAACTAAAAACCAAAGATAAATTGCGTACAGTCGCTTGCGCATGGCATCGCATCGCCACGGCCTGTATCGCCACGCCAACAATCAGGTTTACCCTCACCTATAGGTGTTTCATATTAAAAAATGAGACAAAATCTGCCTTTTACAGTACGACCATGTAATAAAAAAAAGATGGCCACTGGACAACTGAACATCAACATGTCAATATTTTTCAATATCTTCCTACTGTATTCTATCTCATTCACTTTCTGATGTGAAACATTTATAGCGGCATAAGGGGTGCAAGGGGTGTCGAATAACATCTAAGACTTGAGACACCCAAGCCAACCTCACCTGCGCGTGGTGCACCCTGCTGAATAACGAACGAGGCAATGGCGAAAGCGGAGTGGTAGGGTTTTACAGCCTAACTGGGTCGCAACCACCAAGTATATGGCGAAAAAGCCCGTCATAGTGATTCGCTTTTGTGGGTCGCGTTTCGGGATCAGCCTGTGCATATGTGCGACCGGCGATGAATAGTGTGTCACTCGGTGGTCGCCGTTGTTTTTGGACTGTACTGTTCTTACCATCAGGCAGTCCTTTTGCCGTGCTACAATAAAAAAAAAGAACGCTACCTTAACGATGAGAGATATATGATTGAGTTCTAGAGAAAAGTTATAGCTTGATAATGCCTATTACCGCCCAACGAAGTGGACACGGGTCGGCTAGTATTAATATACTCGTAGATTACTACTTTCCCCTCGTACTTAAGTCGTGCTCTCATTAAAATTACAATAACTTTTGATAGAGTGAACCGATTTTAATGAAACAAAGACTAAGTTACTAACAAAGACTGAACCCAGTACTTTAGCATGCGTGATGATGATGCGTGTTCATACAAACAGACAAACAGACAGACAGACAGACATTTCTAAAAATGATTGCAATGTGTTCTATTACTTATTCCTTATTACATTAATTTTTTTCACGAAAATCGAACACGTACAGACACGTTAGATTCACATTCTTATTATATGTATAGAAGATATTTGAAACTCCGTGGCCTAGGATAGGACGCCTATGTTGGTCCGCTATATATATATATATATATGGGGTATTCCATGCCAAATCGACCACTTTTGAACCTTACCCCTTTAGATTTCGCTGAATTTTCAACTAAATAAAAGAATAGAAAAAAAAATCGGCCCACTCTGGGATACATGGGGATAATTGTAGTATTGATTGAAGAACTTCGAACGAAGAACTTCGAAAAAATAACGGTTCTATACAAAAAACGCGATTATTTTATAGAAGCGATCATGTTAAATTTTTTTTATTTATTTTTTCAAAAAATTCATTTAAAAACAAAAATTTTGAAAAAAAAACGTCCCGAATGGTCAATTTTTGAGAGAGTTATGGCTATTTGAAAATAAAAGAGCCATTTTTTTAAAGCTTCATTACTTTTTTTGGGTTGGATAAAAAAATTCTGAAAAAGGTCTTTCATCGAGTAGAAAAAGATAAAAAAAAATTCAGCGAAATTTAAAGGGGTAAGGTTCAAAAGTGGTCGATTTGGCATGGAATACCCCATATATACTAGCCGGCCTGGGAGACGTTGTCCCGCCTTGATTATAAAACAATCCTTGACAACAATGATATACTAAAATCTTCCTCATGTATCCCTTTATCCACTGGTAAAACCCGCATGAAAATCCGTTCAGTAGTTTTTAAGTTTATCGCGAACAGACAGACAGACGTGGTTGGGGGACTTTGTTTTATCAATAAAATGAAAACCTTGACAAATTATATTTAAAACTTTCCCATGAATCATCATTCTATCTACTGGTGAAAATGGCACGAAAATGGTCGTTTTTGATTTTATCGCGAACAGATAAACTGACAGAGGATTCGACTTTCAGAGAGGGTGTTTCCAAACCATTAGTAGTTACAAACCTTTGTTATTCGACACTCCTTACACCCCAAACTTGCCGTACCCTTCATTTTTTTTCCTACTGACTACACTATTGATCTGACAGGTCTAAACAGCTTTACCAGACTACTAAGGCGACCGTTTAAGGCACTCAGCCGATTCGCGCCGTCCAAAAATGTAAAACGATATTTCATACAAATTTGTTCTTATAACATAAACATATTAATTTATCTTCAAATTATCCATTACAAATTTAAATTAAAACGAGATAAACACGTTACAAGACACAACATTATTCATTAAAATGATAATTATACTGTATGATCACTCCATTAGTGGTATCCGCCGCGAATTACGAAACCGTACCGAACGCTCCGTCGTTATAAAAGACGTCCGCGACATATTTTTACCGATCCTCTTTATAAAATAACGGCAGCGCACGATCACTCTCTTGCTTTTTTTCTCAGGTTGTCTCTTTAAACAGAGCCTGTGTGCACACGCCCGCATAACCACAGAACACGCGTACGACGCGCGAGTCGAGAGTCTCGCTCATTGCACGCGAGTTAGGAAACCCGCTGCACGCTCTCGACGGGATATATGTTTTTTTTTTTTCGAACTGACTACGCTATTGACCAAGCAAGGTCTTAACAGCTTCACCGGACTACTAAGGCGAGCGCTTAAGGCACTCAGCCGATTTTATTTTGACAACTAGCTCAAGGGTGCGCGGCACACCTCGGCTTTGGCTGTTGCCTGATACATGCAATTCGCGACCTATCTGAGCTAACCTAAGCTAAGCTAACTATTCATACATATATGAGTTGTTGAAACATATATGTGTACCAAGCATACATACCTCAACAACTCTTATATATATTTCGTATCGGATAATATTCTAAACTATTTCAGTTTGATAAGGGAAAAAAGATAAAACCCTTCCACTTGCATGTGTAAGCGAGTATGCGTGCACGTGTGTGGAGGTGATATGTGTAATGTTGTCGCAGTGATGTAAGATTTTGTGTCACTGTATCGCGCGAGCAGCGTACTCAAGGGCTCCACGCCGACTGGGATATATGTACTCTAGTATCTCAGGTACGCGCGAGTATTCCTCATCTGGACAAGCTCTAACTCGCGCGTAAAACGCGTGTAAAACGCCACGCGCGTCGAGATACTCAGGCCCTATTACTGCGTCTAGTACTCCGCCCGAGTCAGTGGCGAGTCGACATAGTTGTCAGTCGTCTATCCGTACGACGTATCCCAGAGTATGGGACGTTTCCTAGGGTATAAAGGCGCGTAAACCGCGCCTACAATGGTAGTAGAGCCACGCTGATATTTCATACAAATTTGTTCTTATAAAATAAACATGTTAATTTATCTTCAAATTATCCATTACAAATTTTAATTAAAACGAGATAAACACGTTACAAGGCACAACATTATTCATTAAAATGATAATTATACTGTATGATCACTCCATTAGTGGTATCCGTCTCGAATTAAGAAATCGTACCGAACGCTCCGACGTTATAAAAGACGTCCGCGACATATTTTTACCCATCCTCTTGACAAAATAACGGCAACGAACGATCAGTACCAGCTTGTCTCTTCAAACAGAGCGTGTGTATGCTCATGCCCGCATAACCATAGACCACGGGTTTTTTTAAACGCCTCATCTGGACAGTTTCTTAGTAGTCCGGTGAAGCTGTTAAGGCCTATAGCTATATTCTTATCGACAAACTTTATCTTGTGTGATAAAATGAAATGCACAAGTTAGTTTTATCTTGAACAGTACGTAAAAATATACTTTTACGCATAACAATCATTAATGGCACGAATTTTAGGGTTTGTGATTTAATAAAAAAATAGTTTTTATGTTTTCCTGTATTATTTTGTTTTGAGATATTATATAATATATATGTGACATTTACATGTCATTTTATTTACATGTATTTTTCTATTATAGTTTACATATTTTATATTAATTTTTGAAAAATTGTTTTGAAAAATTGGATATGTACAGGCTGATCCCGAAACGCGACCCGCAGAAGCGAATCACTATGACGTGCTTTGTCGCCATATACATGGTGGTTGCGACCCAGTTAGGCTGTAAAACACAACCACCCCGCTTTCGCCATTGCCTCGTTCGTTATTCAGCAGATTGCACCACGTGCAGGTGAGGTTGGCTTGGATGTCTCAAGTCTTAGATGTTATTCGACACCCCTACACTCGAAACTTGCCGTACCCTTCATTTTTTTTTCGAACTGACTACACTATTGATCTGACAGGTCTTAACAGATTCACCAGACTACTAAGGCGAGCGCTTAAGGCATTCAGCCGATTCGTGCCGTCCAAAAATGTAAAACGATATTTCATACAAATTTGTTCTTATAAAATAAACATGTTAATTTATCTTCAAATTATCCATTACAAATTTTAATTAAAACGAGATAAACACGTTACAAGGCACAACATTATTCATTAAAATGATAATTATACTGTATGATCACTCCATTAGTGGTATCCGTCTCGAATTAAGAAATCGTACCGAACGCTCCGACGTTATAAAAGACGTCCGCGACATATTTTTACCCATCCTCTTGACAAAATAACGGCAACGAACGATCAGTACCAGCTTGTCTCTTCAAACAGAGCGTGTGTATGCTCATGCCCGCATAACCATAGACCACGGGTTTTTTTAAACGCCTCATCTGGACAGGCTCTTAGTAGTCCGGTGAAGCTGTTAAGGCCTTGCTAGGCCTATAGCTATCTCTTATCGACAAACTTTATCTTGTGTGATAAAATGAAATGCACAAGTTAGTTTTATCTTGAACAGTACGTAAAAATATACTTTTACGCATAACAATCATTAATGGCACGAATTTTAGGGTTTGTGATTTAATAAAAAAATAGTTTTTATGTTTTCCTGTATTATTTTGTTTTGCGATATTCAAACTATATATATATATTCTATCCATATCTATACATATAATTAGAATGTAAACGAAAATTCTATATATTTTTTTATAGATGTTTATGTAAAAAATTGTTGCAGCTGTCTTGTTATCTATATCTATCTATACTCTATACTAATATTATAAAGAGGTAAAGCTTGTGAGTATGTGACGTTCTAAGAAGTAATCTCATGAACTACTAAACCGATTTTGAAAATTACCGATGGAAAGCCACGTTATTTGTGAGTGTTATAGACTATATATTATCACGCTAAGACCACTAGGAGCGGAGCAACAATGAAAAATGTTTTAATATCGGGGTTCTTTTAGGCATATAAACTTATACAAAACAATTTCGATGTGTCACATCCGCCTGGCGTCCCGTGACGGCTCAATTTTTTTACATCGGGAAATTGGTAATATATCCATCTCGCCGCATCAAATGAGGCTGAATTATGTCCGATGTGCACGGATTAAGCTCCCATGATGTCGTGTTACACACGTATTGGCCGAGGAGCATAGCGTCTGCTCTTCCGGCAGGTGTTGACTCCTCATAAAGTACCCTGTCTGCGGTTTGAGAGGCCGAGATGGTACCCTTCAGGCGGTGTTATACCCCCTCCGACGAACCATGGGAGTCGTATCGGCACAATCTTCCTCAACCACACGGGGTTTGTGCCAGAGTCGAAGCTTAACGTGTTTTCCTTTTAGACCGCAACGTCACTAACTAACAATAAGGTAAGGTTATTAACAGACACTATATACAAGGTGAATGTTTAAAGGGTGACATCCTTCAATCCTATGGTAGTTCATGGTTACATTTAACATATAAAATTATTATATCAAAACAAATACTAATAAACAACAAAGAGAACCTTAGTTGACGTTTCTTCTAAAACTTTTAAAAGTATGGGAACGATGCATTTAAACGTAAAAATACCAGGCCTAGGTTCAATGAACAAATTCAAAGAGTTTCTTTTCAACGTCTGACATCTGACAGCTTAGTCATAGCGCTATTTATCTCGTATTATAAGATAGTTTATTCTACAAGTAAATAATATATTTATAACTAGATGTGCGCGCGACTTCGTCCGCGTGAAACCTTATGTAAAAAAACAGTGATTAATAAAGTCATCTGAATGTATTAAAAGTCCATTACTTACCTCTCGTACTTACGCCGCGTCGTCATTAAAATGACAATAACTCTTGGTAGAGTGAACCGATATTAATGAAACAAATTCTAAGATAATGTCGAAGATATGCTTTATAATTTTCTTGGTGTAGTTTTATTGTGAACCTAATATTTTAGCAGTTATGCGTGTTCATACAAACAGACAAACAGACAGACAGACAGACAGACAGACATTTCTAAAAATGATTGAAATATATTTTATTACTTATTCCTAGACACCTGCAACATTTTTTTTTCCACAAAAATTGAAAAGGTACGTTGGATTTACATTCTTATTTTTTTAAATATATTATAGGAGGCAAACGAACAGGTGGGTCACCTGATGTTAAATTATCAACATCGTCTATGGATACTTGCAACATCCGGGGAGTCGCAAGTGCGTTGCCAGCCTGTGTATGGGGTTGGTAGGGGCAGGAGGGGGAGTGGGAAGGGAGGAAACTTGCCGTACCCTTCATTTTTTTTTCGAACTGACTACACTATTGATCTGACAGGTCTTAACAGATTCACCAGACTACTAAGGCGAGCGCTTAAGGCATTCAGCCGATTCGTGCCGTCCAAAAATGTAAAACGATATTTCATACAAATTTGTTCTTATAAAATAAACATGTTAATTTATCTTCAAATTATCCATTACAAATTTTAATTAAAACGAGATAAACACGTTACAAGGCACAACATTATTCATTAAAATGATAATTATACTGTATGATCACTCCATTAGTGGTATCCGTCTCGAATTAAGAAATCGTACCGAACGCTCCGACGTTATAAAAGACGTCCGCGACATATTTTTACCCATCCTCTTGACAAAATAACGGCAACGAACGATCAGTACCAGCTTGTCTCTTCAAACAGAGCGTGTGTATGCTCATGCCCGCATAACCATAGACCACGGGTTTTTTTAAACGCCTCATCTGGACAGGCTCTTAGTAGTCCGGTGAAGCTGTTAAGGCCTTGCTAGGCCTATAGCTATCTCTTATCGACAAACTTTATCTTGTGTGATAAAATGAAATGCACAAGTTAGTTTTATCTTGAACAGTACGTAAAAATATACTTTTACGCATAACAATCATTAATGGCACGAATTTTAGGGTTTGTGATTTAATAAAAAAATAGTTTTTATGTTTTCCTGTATTATTTTGTTTTGCGATATTCAAACTATATATATATATTCTATCCATATCTATACATATAATTAGAATGTAAACGAAAATTCTATATATTTTTTTATAGATGTTTATGTAAAAAATTGTTGCAGCTGTCTTGTTATCTATATCTATCTATACTCTATACTAATATTATAAAGAGGTAAAGCTTGTGAGTATGTGACGTTCTAAGAAGTAATCTCATGAACTACTAAACCGATTTTGAAAATTACCGATGGAAAGCCACGTTATTTGTGAGTGTTATAGACTATATATTATCACGCTAAGACCACTAGGAGCGGAGCAACAATGAAAAATGTTTTAATATCGGGGTATTTTTGCTTTTGAGAGCTTCCGCTGCGCCTTAGCATAAAATAACTATTCCACGGGTACGAAGTTACGGGCAGAAGCTATAAACTAATTATATTATCTATACTAATATTATAAAAAGGTAAAGTTTGTGAGGTTGTAGGGGGTAATATCTGGGGATTCGGAGAAAAAATGGTCGAACGAAAACGTTTCTTAACGCTGCCTTAACGACGAGAGATATATGATTGAGTTCTAGAAAAAAGTTGTAGCTTGATAATGCCTATTACCGCCCAACGAAGTGGGTACGGGTCGGCTAGTAAGGAAATAAATACATTTCAATCATTTTTAGAAATGTCTGTTTGTCTAAACACGCATTATTGCTAAAGTACTGCGTAACATTTAGTCTTGGTTTCATTAAAATCGGTTCACTCTATCAAAAGTTATTGTAATTTTAATGAGAGCACGACTTAAGTACGAGAGAAACGTTGATAAGTAAATGGACTTAATATATTCAGGTGATTTTATTAGTCACTGGTTTTTAAATACGTTCCACGCAGACGTTGTCGCGTACACAGCTAGTATTATAGGTATTTGTAGCTTTGACACAAATTAAGTACAAATGAATGCCAATTTTAAATGCCTACCAGTAATCTTTGAAATCTGTTTTAAACCGTTGATTGTATTACGCGTATGCCCAAACTTAACGCCACTCAGAGCGGTCGAAAAGTTTGGCGAGGACTCGTAAATTCCAACTAATTTATAATGGCTTTTCGTTGAGCATTGTTCCGGCCTCATTCCATTAACAAGAGTAGCACATCTTCGTTCGACAACAATGTTTTGCAATTATTTTTTATTGTAGCACGGCAATTGTGCCTGATGGTAAGCACAGTATAATCCAAAAACAATGGCGACCATCCAGTGACACACTATCCATCGCCGGTCGCCGCTGTCATGCCGGCCTGCGAGAAGCTGGATATGCACAGACTGATCCCGAAACGTGACTCGCAGAAGCGAATCACTATTATGGGCTTTTTCGCCATATGCATGGTGGTTGCGACCCAGTCAGGCTTTAAACCCTATCATCCCGCAAATAGACGTAATTAGACGATTATTACTTTTTTGACGTGATAACGACTTATAATTTTTTTTATGTCAAAGCAGTCAAACGAGGTGGATCACCGGATGTTAAGTGATCACCACTATTCATAGACAATAACAACACCAGGGGAGTTGAAAGTGCGTTGCCAGCCTGTCTTTGAGGAAAGGCAAGAGAGGGGAAGAGAAGAGGGAAGGGGAGGGGAGGTGTTACTCCGTCGCTCTCACTGACCGAACGAAACGCAACAATGCAAGCACTGGTACTTCACAACGATTTTCTATGAGAGGGTGGTACTACCCCGGACGAGCCGACTCATTCATCCTGAAACCAGTAATAGCTTCAGCGTGGGTCTACCATCATAAACATACCACAATAAATCGATGAACGACGGCTGCACGCACGAAAATGCATGACTCATTGTCACGTTCCGCCTGAGCCGAGCTTGCAAGCGAGAGCGCGGAACAAGCGATAGAGAGGCGCGATCGGCCTAAGCGTTCTACTTATGACTCATCTATCTCTCTTCCACTCCATCCGCCGATGCGTCCGAGTAGAAGTGAGACAGCGGCAGCACACAAACTACACGTGAATTGTTTGTAAAGTGAAAAGAAGAGTTATAGTGGTTGCCATTGTTTATTACACAACAATTGCGGCAAATATCATATATATTAATACGTGAAGCCTAAACTTTGTATCCCTTTTTAACAGAATTGGGCGAATGGATGAACGTGAAATTTGGCATAGTTAAAGTTTATATGGAGGAGAAGTGCAGAAAGCTATTTATTTTATATAAAATGCATTAGAAGTACATTAAATTTATTAAAATATGCATTACTCACACTACTGCTTCAATTTTACACAACATATACACACATGTAAATAAAAAAGACATTTTGACATCTGTCAATAAAGGACTTCAAAAAAGGTTGTGAAGGAGGTTGCTATGCTCGACTGTATGTATTATTTTACTCTTACGTTCCAATTACCCTTTTTCATTCTACATTCTACAATGATATTATAACATAATACCCTTTGACAAAAGAACCCTAATAAAATTCAAACTTTAAAAAAATTAATGAACTATGGTCGAATGTCGACCTCTGGGCGCCCACTAGTATTTGTTATTTGATTATTACATATAATTATAATTCAGTGATAATAATTCATTTCATAAAATTATGCAATTTTTCATCAGTATTTTCTTATGACTTTATCACGTAAAATTATCGAATCACCTTAAATCATACAGCATACCTTCGGGAGTAACTTAGTCCTGGTTTCATTAAAATTGGTCCATTCTATCAAAACTTATTGTAATTTGCGGCTCGAGTTAAGTGTACGTATAATCTTTAACTAATTTGATTAAACGCACTAATCTCAGGAACTACTTGGTCTGATTTGAAATTCCTTCAGTATTAGATAGCTCATTTATCGAGGAAAGCTACTGGCTATATATCATAACGCAAAGGCCAGTGGGAGCGGAGCACCAATGAAGAATGTTTCAAAATCGGGTCTTTTTTCCTTTTGAAAGCTTCCGCTGCGTGTTAGTTAGCTCAAAGCTTCGATTAACAATAACTAGATAAAGGGTCACGTACAAAATCGAAGCTAAATCCTGTGTAAATATATACTTATCTGTAGTTATTTGTTTACTAAGAAAGGGAGCAAAAAGTTTTAAAACAGTTTTAAGTTCAACTTAATTACAACCATGACACCTAGTAATAAAGGCACGAATGTTCAAAGTATTATCTAATACTTACGATAAAACGAGCAAAGCAATAAATCACTTACAAATTAAAAGACAACAAATTTGTGTGAATTCAACCTTAACTCGCAATGAATAAAGTACTTTTTCCCGTTATTATGCGTGTTTGAGCGTGGTTGGTGAGTCTTGACCAAACATTTGTACCACATTTTAAAATCGGTAATTTTGTTCAAAATTTGATATTATTTGTAAGTTTATAACTTATTACATATAACATGTATTTAGGGAAAGTAAGATACTCCGGCCGTTAAATTGCTTTTTCAGGTATTATTTTTCCTTCTTTTGAATACACTGCGGCATTATGAAACGTACTTACATTGGCTGAGTTTCAAACAAACTAAACAAAATAAAAACTCACGTTTCAAGTGAGCTGTTATTTACCTACGTATTTTTCGAAGGCTGAAAGTCATTAGTCCACGCGGACGAAGTCGCGTGCAGAAGCTAGTGATCTTAGTATCTATATATGTGGATATAGATTTAACAAACACGAACAGATAAGGTGGAAGCCTTTAATATTCATAACGAAGTCCTACACTTGTATTTTAACACGTCTTTGATAATTAATTTAAACGCACGATGAACTAATCTAAAATGAGTCACGTTTTACTCAAAGCGGAAATACGGAAGTGACGTAGTCGTTTATATATGTTTTTTCCTGTTAAAGGAAACAAGTGAGGAAAATAACCAACACCACACTGTTGTGATTTTTATCTTAAGTTACATACTAGTAGTAAGCCCCGGTTTGGTACATGTGTAATGTAGTTACCAATAGTATGCAATACATGTTTGCGATTTAGAACTTCTTTCAACAAACAACTTTGTTTGTTGGCGCGTGTAATTTATACTAATATTATAAAGAGGTAAAGTTTGTGAAGTTGTAGGGGGTAATCTCTAGATGTACTAAACCGATTTTGAAAATTCTTTCACCAATAGAAAGCTATGTTATTTGTGAGTGTCATAGAGTATTATTAACCCCAAAAAAGGAGACTTTTTTGTGGTAGTCGGAGAAAAAACGGTCGAACGAAAACGTTTCTTATGAACGCTGCCTTAACTATGAGAGATATATGATTGAGTTCCAATGAAAAGTTGTAGATCTTGATAATGCCTTCAAAAAAGTCAATGACAGCTTAGTCCAATCATTTAAAAAAAACCACTAAAAACTATGATTATTGTTATATGTATTCCTACTAATATTATAAATAGGAATGTGAGTTTGTTCGTTTGTTTGTTACGTTTTACCGCCTTATTTTGATATATACTAAAATAATTAGAGTAACAATAATTAAAAGCGTATCATGTTTAAAATATGTTACAGAAATTGTAACATGAATTTGATAAGCATGTTATACATTGTGTGAATTAATTGCAAATTATCTTCTTTTTTTTAATCTCACGAAGTACTTTTTTTCTTTTTGTAAACACAAAAAAGTTTAAACAACTGAAATAAAAACACAACAAGTATAATTTGCATCTCGGTCTCTTTATATAGCGCGTCAGCCATTTTATTTTTATCTATATCTATACTAATCTATACTAATATTATAAAGAGGTAGAATTTGTGAATTTGTGAGTTTGTGACGTTGTAAGGGGTAATCTCAGGAACTACTGGTCCGATTTGGAAAATTCTTTCAGTGTTATATAGCTCATTTATCAGGGAAGGTTATAGGCTATATATCATCACGCTAAGACACATAGGAGCGGAGCAGCAATGAAGAATGTTGCAAAATCGAGGCATTTTTTCCTTTTCAGAGCTTCCGCTGCGTTTTAGCGCAAAAAAATCATTCCACGCGTACGAAGTCACGGGCAGAAGCTATTAACTAATTATATTATCTATAATCTATACTAATATTATAAAGAGGTAGAGTTTGTGACGTTGTAAGGGGTAATCTCAGGAACTACTGGTCCGATTTGGAAAATTCTTTCAGTGTTATATAGCTCATTTATCAGGGAAGGTTATAGGATATATATCATCACGCTAAGACCCATAGGAGCGGAGCAGCAATGAAGAATGTTGCAAAATCGAGGTATTTTTATCCTTTTCAGAGCTTCCGTACTAATCATTTAATTTTTAAAGTATATTATGAATTTACATATTATATTATTATAAAATTAACCTACAATTTAACCAGATTTTAAAGATCATGTAAGGCACGCAATATCAGTCATGTAAAAAATATTGAAAATGTAATTGGAACATAGGAGTAAAATGACGGATGTCAACTTGTCTTTTCTATTTACATGTCTGTATATGTTGTGTAAAATTCAAGCAGTAGTTTGAGTAATGTATATTTTAATTAATTCATTATGCTTGGAATGCATTTTATATAAAAAAAATATATATACAATTTTTATATCAATTTTCTGCACATCTCCCCCATATAAACTTTAACTATGCCAAATTTCAAGTTCATCCGTTCGCGCAATTCGCTTAAAAAGGGATACAAAGTCTTGGCTTCACGTATTAATATATAAGATGATAACATAAAGAGGTAAAGCTTGTGAGTTTGTAAGGTTGTAGGGGGGTAATCTCAAGAACTACTGAACGGAACCGATTTGAAAACTTCTTTCAGAGTTAGATAGCTCATTTATCAAGGAAGGTTATATGACTATGAGGGCTATATGACATCATGCTAAGACCAATAGGAGCGGAGCACCAATTAAGAATGTTTCAAAATCGGGTATTTTTTTCCTTTTGAGAGCATCCGCTGCTTTTTTTTCGAATTGTATACGCTATTGACCTGGCAAGGTCTTTACAGCTTCACCGGACTACTGGGATAGATGAGTAGTATGAAAAGTAGTTGCCAGAACATAGGTATTTGTCACAGCATCTTGGCTGAACCTTGTTCGGGTGAAGCAAAGATGCTGTTCAGCATGAGTGGGTCGGCTCGTCCGGGGTAGTACCACCCTCTCATAGAAAACCAACGTGAAGTAACAGTGCTTGCATTGTTGCCTTTCGTTCGGTCAGTGAGAGCGCCGGAGGCCCACCTCCCTACCCTCTCCCTCCCCTAACCCTTCCCCCCAAAGGGTGGCAATGCACTTGCAACTCCTCTGGTGTTGTTAGTGTCCATGGACGGTGGTGATCACTTAACATCAGGTGACCCATATGTTCGTTTGCCACCTATGACATAAAAAAAAAAAAATTAACATGTCATTTGATTTACATTTATTTTATTTTTCTATTATAGTTTTCACATTTTATACTAGTTATTTGAAAAATTGTTTTCTCTCGAGTTCTGGACTCGGTTTAGTTTCTAACTCCCGGATTCCCTTGAATTTATGAATAGGGTGTCTCCTAAGACTTTACTTATTATTTTATATTATTATAATAGTTTATTGTATCTTTCTTTCTCATAAATATAGTACAACAATATAATCCCAAGGAGGGTTGATGTCAGGCAGGCGGCCGATAATAATTAAGCCAAATCATATACCACAACATGAGAAACATGTTGTACCGACCCTACTTATGTGGGATAAGGGTAAGAAGAAGAGATATTACGATTATAAACATGTCTAGTTAGCTTGTTTTTGACAACTGCCCTCTCAATCCACCCGTATCTAAACAACATAGTATGTTTGCGTTATCAAATCAAAATCAAAAATACTTTATTCAGTTTACGCCTTAATAAGGCGCTTATGAACGTCAAAACTACCACCGGTTCGGAAAACAACGCAGTCATCGAGAAGAACCGGTAAGAAACTCGATCGGGTACATCTTTTTAACACACATATATATACTAGCTGTTACCCGCGGTTACGCACGCGCTTTTTAAAAAATGTATTAAAGAATTGTAAAATTGTGAGTTTGTTCCAACAATAAAGTATTTCTTTCTTTCTCATAAATATAGTACAACAATATAATCCCAAGGAGGGTTGATGTCAGGCAGGCGGCCGATAATAATTAAGCCAAATCATATACCACAACATGAGAAACATGTTGTACCGACCCTACTTATGTGGGATAAGGGTAAGAAGAAGAGATATTACGATTATAAACATGTCTAGTTAGCTTGTTTTTGACAACTGCCCTCTCAATCCACCCGTATCTAAACAACATAGTATGTTTGCGTTATCAAATCAAAATCAAAAATACTTTATTCAGTTTACGCCTTAATAAGGCGCTTATGAACGACTTGATGAAGAATACGCCGAGAAACAGATGAATAAAATGGAGAAACAAACAGCTAAGCTCGAGGGAGCTCTGAAGACAGAGGAAGGACCGAAGTACGAAACGCAACGGCAGAGGGAATGGTTCCAGACTGCGAAGGAGAAACGAGAAGAGAAGGAACGTCTAGCCCTCACACAACATCCGGGGAAAGGTATATCTACCTTTTTTTTATAGTTGGGAAATCCTTCATTGGATACACCTCCCGCTGCCGGGGCATAACCACTGCCGCCTAGCGCATATTCGTGGACCAGGGCACCGGGCTGACGGAAGCAAACTCCGGGGCCCTGGTCACGCGCTTAGATCGCCCGCTGATGGTAGTACGGGGATCATCTCCGTGTGGAGAGAAAGAGCTCTCCTAGTCCTCATTTGGAAGCTGCAGCTATCCCGCGCTCCTTCGCCACGGAAGGTATATCAACCTACACTAATATTATAATGCTAAAGTGTTTGTTTGTTTGATTGATTGAACGCACTAATTTCCAGAAGTACTGATCTGATGTTAAAAATTATTTAAGTCTTACATAGCTCATTTATCGAGGAAGCCTATATGCTCTATATTATAACGCTTAGACCAATAGGAGCGGAGCACCAATGAAGAATTTTTAACCGACTTCAAAAAAAGGAGGAGGTTATCAATTCGTCTGTATTTTTTTTTTTTTTTTTCACGCACTAAAACCCCATGGTGCCTTCATATACCTTTTAGGTGGGGGAGCAGGGACTGCCGGCTGGCACTGCATCTGCTCCCCCGACAGGGGTAAGCCCTTCAAGAGCTTACATCGAAGCACTAAAGTTTCTATATAATCCATACAATAATTTTAAAACTAAACTCTAAAATAAAACCTCTGTTGACTTATTATAATTATACTACGTAATCTCTATGAGATCGAAAAAGATAAAACATGTCATATAATTTATTGTAAACTATCTTCTGTCCGCGACTTCGTTCGCGTCGAATAGTTACTTTGGGCTAACACTAACACGCAGTGGAAGCTCTAAAAAGGGAAACAAAAATTTCGCTGCTATTGGTCTTAGCGTGATGATATATATATATATATAGCCTTCCTCGATAAACGAGCTATTTAAAATCGAAAGATTTTCTCAAATCGGACTGGTAGTTCCTGAGATCATCGCGTTTAACCAAACAAACAAACAAACTCTTCAGCTTTATATATTAGTGTAGATTTCGAATACATTATACGTTACATTACCTTTTTTAGTGGATGCACAGGGAGGAATCGATTCCAGACATCACCATCGTTCACTTATTGATCCACTCTATAATAGCCTTTCGACACTAAAACCCTCTTGACATGGCTCTTAAATTTACAGTCCGGCAAATCGGTAATATGCCTTGGGACTTTATTGTAAAACCTAAGCCTTATCGTGCAATCGTTTTGTCAATATATCATGTACAAGCCGGCACGGGCGGACGTTGTCCCGCCCTGAAAAAAAAAAAAACCCTTGAAGTTATACATATGCTGTCGCTGACTTTCTTGTAGGCATTGTCAAGCTCTACAACTTTTCTCTAGAATTGAAACATAATATATCTCTCATTGTTAAAGCACCGTTCGTAAGAAACGTTTTCCTTCGACCATTTTCTCTTCGACTTACTTTGCAAATACGACTACCACAAAAAAGTCTCTTCCTTTTTCGAGTTAATATATAGCCTATGACACTCACAGATAACGTGGATTTCTATTGGTAAAATAATTTTCAAAGTCGGTTTAGTATATGCAGAGATTACCCCCTACAACGTCACAAACTTTACCTCTTTATAATATTAGTATAGATATAGGTAACGTATAACTAGTGGGCCCGGCGAAAGTTATCCTGCCCTGATAATAAAAAAGACCTTGACTAATTATATATCTAAACCTTTCTGTGGTAAGAATAAAAAAAAATCGATAAAGTTTTGTTTATTACTTCCAGTGCCTATGTCTATGTGTATTAAAAAAAAACAAATGCGCCGTCAGTTAGAAATACAAGGGAACTTGAGCTACGGCGCGGCGTGTAACACAATCTAAGTAATTTACAATGGAATTTTCCCACCTTTCTCTTCAAAGTTGTTGTTCATTTGCTTTATTTAGTCGCGCGTAGGTACGTAGCTACATTACAGTATGATTATAATATTGCTATCTAAATAAAGAAGCTCGGAACTCTTTGTTTTTAACCGACTTCAAAACTTCCGACTTCAGAATAATCAAAATCGGTTCACCCAGACCAAAGTTATGAGGTAACAAACATTTAAAAAAAATACAGTCGAATTGATAACCTCCTTGAAGTCGGAAGTTTTGAAGTCGGTTAAAAACAAAGAGTTCCGAGCCATGGGATCCGTGACAAAGTAAGAAAACTTTCAAGAAACGAGCCTATTCCTTTCTAAAGGGCCGGCAACGCATCTGTGTTTCCTCTCGTGTCGCAATTGTCCATGGGCGGCCGTGATTACTTACCATCAGGAGACCCGTATGTTCGTTTGCCACCAATATTATAAAAAAAAACTCTTCAATTCTTAGGAGCCTATTTTGCTTATGTTCGTTGCTGTGTTGCAACATGACGCAAGCATTGTAATTACATTACTTAAGGTGTATAATGTGTGAAGCGATGGTAGCCGAGTTGGTGGTAGAAACTATCGCGGATTACTGAAAAGGTTGCGTTCGTACCAAACGTTACTTATTGTACAACCAATTGAAACCATATCGCATACCATACCGCAAAAATGCGCATATTTTAATATACTTAAGGCGGAACGGAGTTCGCGGACACTGCTAGTAAAATATATTTATGTACACTAAAAATGGAAAAATAAAGTAAATTTGCAAAAAAAAGTATTAACCGTCTTCAATATCAATCAAAAACCCATAAGGCACTAAAAAGCTGAAAATCAATAGCTTATCAAATTAACCAAATTAAATAAAACATATGAATATGTGTGCTACCTAGAGTTGTATTGGATGTCGGTACCAACCAAACCGAAAATCATATCATCTACAGGTACAAAGTTTAAGTCCACTCTCACGTCTCTGTAATACATTTCTACCTGGAACAAATTTGAAATTTCGGTTGGCACTGTTTCTGGCACTGGTTCTGTTTAACTACAGGCTTTCATTCTCAAATTACAAGTATACTTTACACAAAGGTACATACTACAGAGGTTAAAGGTAAAGATACAAATGCCTACAGACTTCTCGAAATTTCTCCGATTTGTGTTTTTATTAGATTGCAGGGTGGATGAAATGGCGAAATGCCTTTGAAACTCAAGGGGGGCCAATACTTAATGAAATAAGATATATCAGTAGTGCGGTCGGCGCAAAATATAAAAGAATCTCGAGCCAGTAAAGTGTAGAAAATATACTCAATATTTTAAGAATTTAAAGAATACAGCGTGCAATGAAAAACTAGAACACATTATCAACCATGATGAGACATTTTTTTCTGATAATCCAGGGGCGCAAATATGTATATTTAAGATAAGAATAAAACACCCGAATAAGACATTAAACAGTACAAAGACTTCTACTTCTGTCATATTTTTGGCTACGGCTAGTGGGGACTGTAGCGGAGCTTACATAAATTATGGATGAAATGGCGAAATGCCTTTGAAACTCAAGGGGAAGTATAAAACTATTATAAGACCAGTCATGTTGTACGCATCTGAGTGCTGGGCGACGATAGAGACGGCTGAGAGAAAACTACATGTGGCAGAGATGCGAATGTTAAGGTGGATGTGTGGTGTAACTAGAATGGATAAGATTAGCAATGAATACATCAGAGGAAGTTTGAAAATAGCACCAGTGACAGAGAAGTTAAGGAGTTATAGGTTAGCATGGTATGAGGAGAGATGAAAACCATGTAACTAGAAAAGCTTTGAGTATGACGGTCGATGGATATAAGAGTGGAGGAAGACCGAAAGGTATGGATGGATTGTGTGAAAAATGATGTGTGTAAAAGGTGTGAATACTGAGATGACATCTGATAGGCGAGAGTGGAAAATAAAAACATGTTGTGCCGACCCTACTTAGGTGTGATAAGGGTAAAAAGATGATGGTTAGAGCGTCAGAATACATTTTTCAATAATTAAAAAAAATGCATATAAAGAACATTTTTTTTATTTGTATTTTTTTTTATTGTATAATTGAAATGTCTATTTGTAACGTCACTTTGTCATGTTACTAAATGAATATGGAAATATACACGGTACATATAACAAAAAAGAAAAACGATTCGTGGCGAGACGTGGCGACGCGATGCCATGCGCAATCTCTCTTGTCGCACTGAGCTCGCATACCTATAGTGAACACAGTGTTGTTTACTACGTTACACATGTGTTTCGCAACTGTCAGGGTTCCCGTGACGGCTCAATTTTTTAAAGGTGGTAGAGCCACGCTGAAGCTATTATTGGTTTCAGCATGAATGGGTCGGCTCGTCCGGGGTACTACCACCCTCGCACAGAAAACCGACGTGAAGTAACAGTGCTTGCACTGTTGCGTTTTGTTTGGTCAGTGAGAGCGCCGGATACCCCCCCTCCCCGCCCCCTCTCCCTGCCCCTAAGTCCCTCAAACACGGGCCGGCAACGCACTTGCGACTCCCCTGGTGTTGTTAGGTAACGTAAAGAGACGATAGAAGTGAAATCTTTGTAATATAAGGAAATATTTTAATTAAAAAAATACAACAAAAAGTCAAAATCCAGACGGTCACTCGTCCAAGTACTGACCGCGCCCAACGTAAGCTACGTAACTTCGGTGATCGGGTGAAAGTGGTGTTCTCAATGCTCTATCCGACACAGTGTTTACCCCCACCATTTTTCGTCACACAAAGAAATTGCCGATCATAATTATAAGAAGTATCACTTTACTTCAAATACTAAACCCATTTAATCTAACCCTTAAACAAATATGACCACTTTTAGTATTTATTCCCGTACAACAAAGAGAAGATACCAGACGAGCATTATATTTATTTATGATCTATAAATAAAAAGGTATCACCTGAGCACATTTTAATATTTAAAATGTGTTAGCATACACAGTCTGTCAAGCGCACGACTTACTTCGCACTACTTGTTTTCTCCTCGCGAACAACATTTATACTCAAGACCTATGCAGGGTGCATTTTTCTGGCTTCCATTATTCTCAATGTCATTGTAATACAGACTCTATCCTTTGTACGGTTAGGTGAATATTCGTTAGTGTGAAAATAAAACAAATAAGTCACAGTCGTCACCTGAGTAAACGGCACGGGCCCCCACAACAGGTTTATATCAATTTTCTACCGAGTGCGTCTGGATCGTGAAAAACACTTAACTGTGGATGTGAACCTTTATGTTCTTTTTTCGAATAAAACATTGTTTTATTCAAGACAGTGAATCTCGAGTGCCAGAACGTTATTTGAAAGCGAGAAGTTATTAGATTCCTTTGAAAATGAAACGTGATTGCTATTTGAGTTTGATAATACTTTGTTTTATTGGTTATTTCTTTACATAATAGAATTATGTTATCTATCATCTATACTAAGATTTGAAAGAGGTAAAATTTGTGAGGTTTTAGTGGGTAATATTTAGAACTACAGGTCCGATTTGAAAAATTCTTTCAGTGTTAAATAATAGCTCATTTATCGAGGAACGCTTATACTTAGTCTGGCCATAAATACTGTTACAATTAAAAATAATCAAAATATTACATTTGAATTTGGAATCTGTAATTTTTATATGATTATTCATTGATTTTTCTCATTTTGGCGCCAATACATTGTACAATATTCTGCGATATGGAGTGGGATGTAAAGAGAACCGAATTGCTGTGATTGCATTACACAAAGTGGGTATAAAGCCAAATGCAATGTCTGTTTTTGTCCAAGTTAATTTGCAAAAGTGCTGAATCGATTTTGGTGAGACTTTCAGCAGTAAATAATAGTTTTAGGTTATTAGGTTGAACTTAAACCTGTTTTAAAACTATTTTTCTCCCTTTCTTAGTAAACAAATAGCTACACATTAGTATATATTAACGCGGACAGCTTTGAGCTTCGATTTTGTACGTGACCCTTTATCTAGTTATTGTTGATCGAAGGTAAAACCGATAAATTAATGCAAGATTTTTTCGAATCTGCATTGTACTTTCCAAGATAGCGTAATCAAGCAAACAAAAAACTAACTGACTTTTATCTGTTGTGGTATTTGATAAAAAACACCTGTCAGTGGTTTTTAAGTTAAATACAGATTTTTTTGGCAATCACTCTTCTAGTAGATTAGTACTGCCATTGTAAAGCAAGTAATAATATTATAAGTTTCTAGCGATCATTTCAATCCTCTAACAAAATGGCGGACATCTTGTTAAAACTTTCCTGGATGTTTTTGTGCTAAGTCAGAACTCTTTTTTTTCTTTCTTCTTCTTTCTTTTTCTTATTTCCCATCGACTTCACTTATGCACAATAACCAAACTATGTTACGTAAAACACCACCAATATTCACCTCGGCAGCAGCTCAAGCCTAGGTCCGTTCCCTCGGCGTGGAGCCCTTGAGTACGCTGCTCGCGCGATACAGTAACACAAAATCTTACATCACTGCGACAACATTACACATATAACCTCCACAGACGTGCACGCATACACACTTACACATGCAAGTGGAAGGAATTTTTTTCGCTTATCAAACTGAAATAGTTTAGAATATTAACCGATACGAAATATATATAAGGGTTGTTGAGGTATGTATGCTTGGTACACATATATGTTTCAACAACACATATATGTATGAATAGTTAGCTTAGGTTAGCTCAGATAGGTCGCGAATCCTATCGTGGAGGTCGCCACAAAGTCGATGCATCTGAAGGGAACTTTTATCAAGGCCCTGAAGACCGCAGCCTTGACCCTCCAGGAGGTGGTCGAGGTTTTAGCCCTCCGCACAGAGGCTGAGGAGACGAGGCGCCTACAGCGCGAGGCTCGGAATCTCCGGACCCAGGTCGCGCAGCTGAAGGAGGAGAATCTCTCCTGGCGACGCGAGGCGAATGAGAGGAAGAAGATGCCGCCTCCTCCGCCACCTCCTCCGCCGCCTCCTCCGTCTCGGCAGCGACCTCCTTTTTGACCTTCGACGGCACAGCCTCAGGAATGGGAGGAGGTGCTGGCTTCAACAGTGGGCAGGCTTGAGCACTCTCTACTGAATTC
>MU159925.1:46898-94258 GCA_015888305.1 Antheraea pernyi | reverse complement strand
ATTATCCGATATGAAATATATATAAGGGTTGTTGAGGTATGTATGCTTGGTAGACATATATGTTTCAACAACTCATATATGTATGAATAGTTAGCTTAGCTTAGGTTAGCTCAGATAGGTCGTGGCGGACGCGCAGTACGGTAGATATACTATCGACGCCGTTCGCCCGGTCCTGCGGGATTGGTGTAACCGAGGATGGGGCTCCCTGACGTTCCGTCTGGTGCAGGTGCTGACCGGGCACGGGTGCTTTGGTTGGTACCTGCACCGGATAGCTCGCAGGGAGCCCACCGCTGCATGTCACGAGTGCGGCGCTGAGACGGACACCGCGCAGCACACACTTTCTGAGTGTACTGCGTGGGAGGAGCAACGCCGCACTCTGGCTGCGGCGGTAGGAGAGGACCTCTCGTTGCCGGGCGTGGTTACGGCCATGCTCGGCAGCGAGGAGGTGTGGAGAGCAATGGCCTCCTTCTGCGAGGAAGTCGTCTCGCAGAAGGAGGCGGCGGAGAGGGCCCGCGAGGACGATCCTCTAAGTGGCCGTCTCCGCCAACGGAGAACAGGCAGGAGGAGGCGGCAGTTTGACCGCCTCCTCCCACTGTAGCCGGACCTAGGGAGGATGGGTCGGGGGCCCATCTTCCCATTGCACAGGTTCGGCAGACGGAAGAGACAGCCGGTGTGTACCCGGCTGTCTCCTAACAGGACGGGGCCCGGCGGCGGCGCTTTCGCTGCTGGGCCAACCGCTGGGGCGGCACGCTGAAATCTTTAGAGATCGCGTGTCGCCCCGACTATAGCGGCAGAGGTACACCGGGGGGTTTTTAGTCAGTAGGAGTCTGACATACCCTCACGCTGCCCCCGACGGCGTGAGGGTATCCATGTAGGATTTAATCATGTGGTATTTCGCTCTATATATAAGGTTAATATTAGTGGTTATATTTCTTTTCTTTTTTTTTCTTAACAGCTTCACCGGACTACTCAGGCGAGCGCTTAAGGCACTCAGCCGATTTTATTTTGACGTAGTCCGGTGAAGCTGTTAAGAAAAAAAAAGAAAAGAAATATAACCACTAATATTAACCTTATATATAGAGCGAAATACCACATGATTATGAATAAAATATAAAATCCACTACAAGGCATTCTAAGATCCCGCCAAAAACACATCTTAGTACTTACTTTGGCATAAACGTTAAGGATTTAGTCAGGATATTGTCTTTTATATATATGAGCTAGCTGGTTCACGTGACTTCTTTGTGATGAAAATTATTGTAATGTTTAAAAGAATTTTGTGGGTGGAAGAGCCACGCTGATGCAATATTATTGGTTGCAGCATGAATGGGTCGACCCGCCCGCAGTACTACCACCCGACCCACAGAAACACCCACGTGAAGTAATAGTGCTTGCATTGATGCGTTTCGTTCAGTCAGTGAGAGCACCTGATACCCACATGACATCCCACTCCTCCATATCCTCCCTCTACCCCCACAAAACTGGCTGGCAACGCACTTGAAACACACCTGATGTTGCTAGTGTCTATGGACGGTGGTGATCACTTAACATCAAGTGACCCACTTGTTCTTTTGTCTCCTATGATATATAAAAAAAAGAATTATTCGTCTTATCTGTTTAAAAAAATTCATCTTTTATTTTGTAATTGCAAATCATTATTATTACTTAACTCTTATAAAATAATTCTACTGATTATAGGATACACAATATGTTAAATTTTGTTTTCTGCTTAGTCTCTATGGAAAAGCGTAATGTCACTTCCCAACGTTGTAGAAAACTATGTTAAAATATAAATAATTTACGTAAGTAACTAACTAATGTAGGTACCTACTCGAATAAGTTAATTGAAATCAACAAAAAATATAGTTGCCCAACTATCGCCGTCTAAGCCAGTAACAGTATTTTGAAATTCAACAGTAGTCGCTGGCACAAATAGCTGGCTTGTTCCAAAGTACATACAGCTACGTAACAACATGACTTGCTCGAAAATATAAATATGAATTTTTAGATTATCGATTCCGTAAACTCGACGCGAGCACACAATTTTTATATGAGCGTATTACAAAACGCACACTAATGTATCTGTACGACATACAACTCTACACATACGGGAAGTTACGCACACTAACGAGGTTTTACATAGAAAAACAGCCGCTCTCCTCTCTAGCCTATCTATATGTATTATAGAAAAAAAAGAACTTCAAAATAGTATGGCTTCAGTTACTACCGTAAAAATGTATGCGAATTTGATATAATACTATCTATATTCTCTTACACAGTAGAGTCGAATTTAGCCTGCGTCGTTTTATCCGTTGTCTCTCTCGCGCAACCGAATGCTTTCGAGTTTTCCCGTTCACGTTTCAACTCAAAATACGCCAAAAATGACGTCGAGCCAATGCTGTTTCGAAAACAGTGTCTCGCGCTTCACTCGACGGATACCGCGCGCTCGCTCGTCATTTATTATTTGGAATTTTCCAATCGACTGATTACCGCCCGTTGTAAGTTTTACAAACAAATTCGTATCCGTTTCGTTTTTTTTTTTCGCAATTAGCGCCAAATACGAAAGTCGTAAGTGTGCATGTCGTTACGGTTCATTTTAGCTCGGCGTCGTTGAAAAACCGTCCCAATAAGAATGAAGGGCCCGGACGCCTGCCTACACAATAACACGGTACCGTTGAAATCGGTCGCGTTCTAAGTAGAAAAATTCTGACAGCCCGGAGCGGTCGGCAAGAAAAATAATGTCGTTTTTATTACATTTTTTGATAAATTACTATTGTAGTTACGTACCGGTCTGTTACAAACAAACTTATCGATTTTCCTATTTAGCGCTGAACAGTATTTTATACATTTTCGAAAGGTCCGCGCCGCTTCTATGCGCTTTCGAAAATATTTTACTTGTGATTTTCACAGCGGCGAACGGACGTCGAGCGCGGTGCGGTAAATTGGTAATAATTCTGTTGATTACACAGTAATATAGTGACCGAATATGGGTTAGTGGTGAGGAAGACGGAGTGTGCGAACATTGTATACAATCTGTGATGCAGTCCCGTGAAAAATATGTTTGTGTTTGTGTTATTGGTGACTGGTGCATTCCTATCGTGAAAGTGTACAGCGGTGTTGTATTTTTTGCTGTAACGGATGCTGAAGCAGGCGCACTCCGAGAGGAGCATATAATGCATAGATATTGCAGCTCGCTGTGATCGGACAAGTAAGTTAACCTTTCTACGATGACCTCAGAGTATTCCGTTTATGACCGATCGCTATATTCTAATTATACTATACATCTACGTACCTACTAAGCTAGAAGTCATTAGCAGGGTAATAAAATATGACAACCAACATAACCTTAAACCTAGAATAAAACCTACATAGATCACTTTTATTTCGAAAAAATAAAAATAAGAACGCTTGCCTAGTTTATGGTTCATAAAAATTATTCCCCCATGCCTACATCATGTTCTAAATTTAAAATAGGGGTCAAAGACCCTTGAGCTATCAGCTGAGGGTTCATTCATTCATTCTTGGACAGCCATTTTTTGATTGAAAAGTTTTTATTTAGGTTTCTTAATTAGATAAATGATTCCAAATTTAAAATGTAATTAAGCTATTCATGTTATTGGAAAATATACTTGTCTATTAAACAACATACCTCTTTGCACCTAGCATTCAAAATATTAAAAATAAACTGCATTGCTTCATTTTAAATTACTTCTACATTTATATTTTTTGGTTCACATAATTCAGTTTATGAATAAAACATTATATTTCAGTTTAATGCATAATTTAAAACCACTTAATATTTGACTTAGACTGACTTCATTTTATTACAGACAATGTGTTTAAAATTAACAAAACTAAGGCAATTTTAGAATTTTGTAAAAATCTTTTTACCTAAAAGTTTTTAATTTATTACAATACATCCTTAATGCATTTTTTACCATTTTCATAGACTGCTAAAAGCATACTCGTTACATATTTAAAAAAACATGGTACATTTTGGCTAATAATTGGTGTTAATTGGGAAAACGCTTCCACGATGAATATGTAAAAATATATGTTAATATGGTCATATATAATTCGTTTATGTATTAAATTTTATATTAAGCATACATACTGGTATGAAATTCTATCAGTTTAAATTATAGGGACAATGCTAGACAGGAAGTTAAAGTTTTTGATAAAAACTTTAATAAGGGCTTCTGTTTCTAATAAAGTAAAATGTACATGAAGATGGCATACATGTGGATGTTATCTTGAAGTGACTCTTTAATTTATTATTATATCTGTGGGATAAATTCGTGAATCCATTATTATTAAATTATTTTTTTTACTTTTACATACTCTTTCATAACAGTGTATAAATGTAAATGAAGTTAACTTTCTATTGATATTTTATCTGTGCTGTATTATTCTTAAGGCATAGAGTTAGTTTTTTTTTTACTTGGAATTTTGACTTTCAGTCCAAATCAGACTTAGTTGTTAGATTTAAAATAACTAGCAAGCATGTTGTGTACAGAAACTGTGTCAGCATAGTCAGATCTTTGACAATATAGCATGACAATGATAACATTGTAACAAAGGTGTCCCATAAGGCTAGTCCTTTTGATTTGTTACAGAGACATTCCTTTAGTATATGATGCATATATTCAACTTTATTGTATTTTTATAATTCAGCAAAGTAGATATAAAAAAGTTTGTTTGTAATAGTTAAGTTTAACTATGGATATGATTCTGAAAATTATGGGCATTGATAAAAAGGTATATCCTTCATGAGTGATCTAGGTTATATTTTATTGTTAATAAGTTTTATATTATAATGAAAATTAATTAAGTCTCAAATCATTACTAGTAATTTATTAAAATACTAGTGTTTTCTCAGATTAAAATACTAGTGTTTTTTCATGTCTTCACTCATGTTAGTGTATATTTCGAAAATAATATATAAATAATATAGTCTATGTGACCCATTGTAAATGTAGCTTTCTATAAGCAAAAGGAGTTTTAAAATCGGTTAAGTAGCCTTTGTGGTTGTCTGTTATAGACAAAAATCAAATCTTTTGAAACCAGTAATAATATACATCTTCGCTTGTGTTATTGTCGATTTTGAAAATAAAATACAGTCTATATTACTCACTGATTGTGTAGTTTACAATAGGTGAGAGAATTTTTAAAATCGGTTAAGTATTTTTTGAGTTTGTCCGTTACAAACAAAAATGGTAAATAATATAGAAAGCAATGAAATATTCGGTGTCAAAGCAAAGAAGGAATAAACACAGAAATAAAAGTAGTTTTAATATTTTTAACCTGAAATAAAATCTAAACTCAATACCGGATAGGAAAGCAACTTATTATGAAACATGGTAAATGACTGTTATCTGGCTCCATACCATATTAACACTTATGACCATTCATGGGAGAACAATAAATCGTAAATTATTAATAAAATAGAAGAAAACATAACTTAAGACCAATTTTCTTTCTTGTAAGGGCGGGTACATCACAATTGTTTGTTTTATTTAAAGGTTAAAAAGTAGGTTTTGTGTGAAAAAGATGGAATTAGGTCATCAAGCTTAAAGGTCTATTGATATATTATCCATAATAATGTTCTACTATTTCTTCTTTAAATTAAATACATAGTTTGCAATTTTTCTTATATCATAATCCATGTTTATTTTATAAAGAAGTATCTATGTAACTTTGAAACAAGACATTGGCAGATTAGTTACTCATGTCTTGCAAAAATGAAGAAAGAAAATCTATCCAATTAAAGGGTAAAATTACTAAGTATGTACATACTCAGTGCTTTGTTTGCAGTGCAGTTTGTAATTTAGTTTTACTTGAGTATATTGGGAAAGGCAAAGGTATTTGGAACATTATGCCAATAAGAAATATATTAAAAATATATTTTGTGTCTACCAGTTTCTATATACATCGGTATATTATATAGATATAACGATCTATGTGATTGGTTATATAATTATGTTGATTAGTGGTTGAAATTCGACTATAATTAATTAATTTTACAAGTTTAATGTTAAAGCGAAATGTTTTTCGAAATATTGATGACATTAAAGCTTGTCCAATAACTACTAAACAAAAAAAATAATAGTTTAAAAAAACACGCTTTCATAAAAAATCCAACTAAAAAACAGAAAATATGTATGGGATTGGTTATATAATTATGTTGATTAGTGGTTGAAATTCTAGTATAATTAATTAATTTTACAAGTTTAATGTTAAAGTGAAATGTTTTCCGAAAAAAATATTGATGACATTAAAGCTTGTTAATAACTGCTAAACAAAAAAAAAGGAAAGTCTATTGAGAAATCGATGAGGAAGCCATTACTTGTTTCAGCATAAATAAGTCGGCTCGCCCGGGGTAGTACCACCCACCCTCTCACAGTAAACCGTCGTGAAGTTACAGTGTTTGCATTGTTGCGTTTCCTTCGGTCAGTGAGAGCGCCGGATGCACACCTCCCCTCTCCCTCTCACCTCCCACTCCCCCTCCCTCAAACAGGCCGGCAATGCACCTGCGACTCCCCTGGTGTTGCTAGTGTCTATGGCCGGCGGTAATCACTTACCATCAGGTGACCCGCTTGTTCGTTTGCCACCTATAATATAAAAAAGAGGAATTTGTATATAGTAGATATTGTCTTATATGCTAGTCTTATATATAAAAGTAATGACGCCTGATTTTATTCCAAAATGTGCACAAAGACTTATTAGCGGACAGACGTGTATTTAAGACTTTTTCTTGGCGGGGGAAGAGTAATTTCGGGGAACGGGAGTTATTAGTTATAATTTTCGTGATATTACCTTAATTCTTTTGAAAATTCCTTTTTTGAATTCCAGTCTTGTGGGCATGTAATCATGTGAAGTCGCGGTGATTGAATGATTTCGTCAAGGGGACTGAGTATTCGAATTTTAAAATTGTTTAAAATAAAGTGGTTCGATCGTGAGTTATGGAGGCCATTGCATCCATTGTCGCCTCCCGAGTACACGTCCGTGTATTGAAATCAGCACGGAGTTAGGTTCTGGGAAACCTCTACGCGTATATGGAATCATTTCCGTATGGTACTTAGATAAAATGCGATGAAAATTAGAGAAAGCGTTTTTGCCAAGTACTAGTTTCAGTATGAATGTGTCGGCTCGTCCGGGGTACTACCCCCCCACCCACAGGACACCGACGTGAAGTAACGGTGCTTGCATTGTTGCGTTTCGTTCGGTCAGTGAGAGCGCCCGATAACCCACCAACCCTTCCTCCCCCTACCCTCACCCCATAACTCATCATCAGATCACTTAACATATATCGCTGCTAGGTACGTACAAAATTGTAACCGTTATACATATCAGTAAATCCAAAAACAGTTTTTTAGGTAATAGTGTTAGGTTCTACAATAAAGTCCCAAAACACATTACCGATTTGCCTGATAGTGACTTCAAGAACCATGTCAAGCGGGTTTTAATATCTAAAGGCTATTATAGGGTGGATCAATACGTGAATGATTGTGACGTCTGGAAATGACGCCCCTCTCTGTGCATCCACTAATAACGAATGTGAATATTTATATTACTATAGAAATATATGACATGAAAAAATAAACCAGATCGAGTTTCTTGCCGGTTCTTCTCGATGACTGGGCTGTTTTCCGAACCGGTAGTAGCTTTGACGTTCATAAGCGCCTTCTCAGGGCCTAAATTGAATAAAGGATATTTTGATTTGATTTGAAACATGAATAATCTTTTCTAAGAGCTGAGTTTTCTTTGTAATCACCACTTTAGTCACTTCTCTTTTCGTGTATAAATTCATTTAAATTTCAATTCAATTTCAATTCTAATTCATCTCAAAAGAACGGTGCCTCTAATAATTTGGCCAGGGATTGTAGACATATTCGCAAATTGTTGTATTAAGTACTTAAAACAACGATTAACTCTTATATAAATGTTGTTACACTATTATTGCTTGGTACTAAGACTTGAACATGAATAATCTGAATTTTGAAGCTGACGCTAAACGATTTCAACCATCGTATTGGTTTTGCGAAATAACGAATTAAGGTGATGTTGTTTTTTTTTAATTCTGAAAAGAATATTGTAAGACTGTCTTTCTTTTCTCGGCTTTCTTTGACGTCTTTAACTAAATGTGTCGACAACTTACTTGCAGTAGAAAGGATTGGCGGACCCCACCATCGTGTCCCGGCGTGCAATTCAGCGTTAGAGAGTCATACGTTACGTTGGTTATTTCACATGCCTTCACTGAAGACGGTTTATCTGTAATAAATATTATCTATTAAGGCAAAAACTTAAACAATTCATATTTATTATCATATAATAATTTACAATAGCTAATGTTATTTTTTTGAACAGACTATATGCTATTGGCGTAATTGGCCTTCACAGCTTCACCGGACTAATGAAGCGAGCGCTTATGGTGCTTAGCCGCTTAGCCACAAGGTCAAGTGTCCCAAAGTGGACCAACCTCAGCTTAGGCTATTGCCTTGGAAAGAAAGGGGGGGGGGGTTTACGTAATATAGTTTGGTTATTGTGCATAAGTGTATGGGTAATAATACTATGGAGCTTGAATTCTTATATGCCACAAAACTCAAGCCGGAAAGTTTTCACAAGCGGGCCACCATCTTGTTGGAATATTGAAATGATCGCAAGGTACTTCTAATATTATTACCTATTCGATAGCTTTTTTTTAATGTCATAAGTGGCAAACGAACAGGTGGGTCATCTCACTAAATCCAAAAACAGTTTTTTAGGTAATAGTGTTAAGTTTTATAATAAAGTCCCAAAACACATTACCGATTTGCCTGATAGTGAGTTCAAGAACCATGTCAAGCGGGTTTTAATATCTAAAGGCTATTATAGGGTGGATCAATACGTGAATGATTGTGACGTCTGGAAATGACGCCCCTCTCTGTGCATCCACTAATAACGAATGTAAATATTTATGTTACTGTACAAGTATATGACATGGAAAAATAAATCAGATCGAGTTTCTTGCAGGTTCTTCTCGATGCCTGGGCTGTTTGTCCGAACCGGTAGTAGCTTTGACGTTCATAAGCGCCTTCTCAGGGCCTAAATTGAATAAAGGGTATTTTGATTTTGATTTTGAGTCGCACTACACTAAAAGACTGATGCGTGGTGCAAATCTAATCGAATATATTTCGTTGCCAGTCGGGTATGCTGTCCGTACAAGATGGTGGGTCGAGAAACAAATTTTGGCGTTATGACCGAGAGCATCGTACACGGAAATTAATCCATAGAACTACAGTGGTTCACTTCTTTCACAGAGCGTTAGAATCTGCAGATCCGCTCATATCGACCATGTTGACAGGCAGCCGACAATAGATAACCAAACGGTCTATTCTTCCTGAAGTAGTCCCAACACTTATATGACGGTGACTTATATAACAAGTTGGCAGCCCTATTTCCATAGAAATATTTAAAACTAGCCTCTGCCCGCGACTTCGTTCGCGTGGAATAGTTACTTTAGGGTGTAAGGGGTGTCAAATAACATCATAAGAGTTGAGACACCCAAGCCAACCTCACCTGCACGTGGTGCACCCATATATAGCCTATAACATACCTCGATAAATGAGCTATATAACGCTGAAAAATTTTCAAATCAGACCAGTAGTTCCTTATATTACCGCCTACAACGTCACAAACTTTACCTCTTTATAATATTAAGTAAAGATACTTAGAAACGCTCTATCTCCTTTGCCGCACGTTTGTCGTTTGTGATATTTTAAATTATAGTTAACAATATTATTGCACATATTTAGTAACCTTGTACAATGAAAAAGTGGTATATTTCCGTCAAAATATAAATAGTAAAATTAGAGACCCAAATCATTTTGGAAAACATTTAAAATCAACTCTACTTCCTGAAACAGCGTCTGAGATACCTCCTCACTTTACAGGTGCTGATGGTATAAACGACATTTTTTTGGACATCCCTGGTACCGTAGAATATAATATATCACAACTAACTTATTTTTAATATAATCGCTTTACTAACTATTGAGTCCTGTGAATTCAAATACAATCAAAACAGTTATAAATAACCTGAAATCAAACGCTGTAGGAAGTGATGAAATAAATCGGAAAATGATACAGCTAACCTTACCCCAAACTCTTATAGCTATAACGAATATAGTCTATACCTCTATACTTACATCTGAATTTCCTCACTCCTGGAAATCCGCTATTGTTCGACCGTTACCCTAAAAGCCTGATGTACAAAATCTGGAGGATCTTAAACCAATAAATATATTACCATGTTTTTCCAAGGTTTTAGGGAAAGTAGTTGCAGCACAAATGACAAGTTGGTGGTAGGGCCACGCTATGGTGGTAGAGCCACGCTGAAACTATTGCGACTCCTCTGGTGTTGTTAGTGTCCATGGACGGTGGTGACCACTTAACATCAGGTGACCCATCTGTTCGTTTGCCATCTATGACATAAAAAAAAAAAGTTTTATTGAAAAGAATGGAATACTACCTGATGCTCAGTCAGGGTTCAGAAAGAATAGAAGCACTGTTACAGCCTTATTAGATGTCACAGATAATATTCTGTCAGTTCAAGATAAAGGCATGTGCACTCTTCTAGTGCTACTAGACTTCTCCCGAGCGTTTGATAGCATAGACACATCTTTACTTCTTTCTAAATTAAGTTTTTACGGATTTGACAGAGCTACAGTTAACTGGTTCCATAGCTATTGGACTAGGCGAACTCAAATGGTTGAATTAAATCTACCTAATGGATCAGTTACACATTCCTCACCTCGTCCTGTCAACAGAGGCGTACCATAAGGTTATGTCTTAGGATTTTTTTTTCTCGAACTGACTACGCTATTGACCTAGCAAGGTCTTAACAGCTTCACCGGACTACTAAGGCGAGCGCTTAAGGCACTCAGCCGATTTTCAACTGGTGTTGCGAAATACAGGAAAAAATATATTTAGAAATAATTGCATAATAGCAACAATGTAAAATATACTAAAACCGCAGTTCAAATACGATATTGCGGTTACATTTATATTACAAAGCAAATTGTTGTGTACGTTAGAAAAAAACTGCGATTACATAAAATTTCATGTTATTATTCTCTTCTATTAGGGTTCGCTGTATAGCTGTGGAGACCCTTCCGGCGAACAGCGTATTAATAATAAAATATTTACTTTGTGGTTCTTGTTAAATTTGACGCTTAATTAATTATCGTTATGAGGAAAAACCTGACAATACATTGGCAGTATTTTAACTAAATTCTTATCAATTACAGAAAATCCAAAAAGAAAAACCCATCCACTTTATGTGTAAGCGTGTATGCGTGCACGTGTGTGGAGGTGATATGTGTAATGTTGTCGCAGTGATGTAAGATTTTGTGTCACTGTATCGCGCGAGCAGCGTACTCAAGGGCTCCCTGCCGAGAGAACGAACCTAGGCTTGAGCCGCCTGTCTTAGGACCAATTTTATTCGCACTATATAGCTCTTATATAACCAAGTCCATATTAAATTGTAAATATCACATCTATGCAGATGATTTACAACTTTAAATTTCATTTAAACCACATAGCTATGATAATGCTATTAGCGTAATGAATGAAGAAATAATAAGCATCGTAAATTGGTCAAGGTGTAACGCATACATAACCCTTCTAAAACCAAGTATACGATAATAGGAACTAGGTATCAGCTTAGCCATCTTCCCTCAGTTAATAAAACTATTATGGTTATGGACCAGCCAATAGGACACGTTTCAGAAGCACGAAACTCAGGTTTAATTATGGATTCCGAGTTACGATGTGAGACGCATATTACTGAATGTGTACGAAACTGTTTTTATCATTTATAAAGTAAATTTTCAAAAAAAAAAGTATTAACCGACTTCAATATCAATCAAAAACCCATAAGGCACTAAAAAGCGGAAAATAAATAGTTTATCAAAAATAAAACATATGAATATGTGTGCTACCTAGAGATGTACTGGAAGTCGGTACCAACCAAAATTTTTGTATTACAGAGACGCGAGAGTGGACTTAAACTTTGTACCTGTAGATGATATGATTTTCGGTTTGGTTGGCACCGACTTCCAATACATCTCTAGGTAGCACACATATTCATATGTTTTATTTAATTTGGTTAATTTGATAAACTATTTATTTTCCGCTTTTTAGTGCCTTATGGGTTTTTGATTGATATTGAAGTCGGTTAATACTTTTTTTTGAAAATTTACTTTATTTTTCCATTTTTAGTGTACATAAATATATTTTACTAGCAGTGCCCGCGAACTCCGTTCCGCCTTAAGTATATTAAAATATGCGCATTTTTGCGGTATGGTATCTATCGGTATGGTATGCGATATGGTTTCAATTGGTTGTACAATAAGTAACGTTTGGTACGAACGCAACCTTTTCAGTAATCCGCGATAGTTTCTACCACCAACTCGGCTACCATCGCTTCACACATTATACACCTTAAGTAATGTAATTACAATGCTTGCGTCATGTTGCAACACAGCAACGAACATAAGCACAATAGGCTCCTAAGAATTGAAGAGTTTTTTTTATAATATTGGTGGCAAACGAACATACGGGTCACCTGATGGTAAGTGATCACGGCCGCCCATGGACAATTGCGACACGAGAGGAAACACAGATGCGTTGCCGGCCCTTAAGAAAGGAGTAGGCTCGTTTCTTGAAAGTTTTCTTACTTTGTCACGGATCCCATAATCAGAACCTAACCAAACTCTCATCAAACTACCCTTGAAGTACATCCTTTTAAATAAAAAATGAATCATCGAAATCGGTTAGCGTAATATTGAGTTATTCGTCTATTTGTCGTGTACATACTTAATGCAAATTTAAAACTTATACGGTTTTCCACTGGATGCCGTTGTCGGAACTGGACCGAATTGAAATGGGACCATACGGGAAGTACCAGCTTTCAAATAAAAATCAAAATCGGTTCACCCAGTCCAAAGTTATGAGGTAACAAACATTTTAAAAAAATACAGTCGAATTGAGAACCCTCCTCCTTTTTTTGAAGTCTGTTAAAAATTTAGAGACTAAGCTAAGAACTGCGATTACAACTTGTAGAAACATTATTTCTTTCAAAGCTAAATTTTTTTTGTAGTACGGCAAAATGACTGCACCGTGTCTGATGGTAAGCACAGTAGGTACAATCCAAAAACAACGGCGACCACCGAGAGATACGCCCCTCCTCCGGCGGTCGTCGTTGCCATGTCTCTTCACGTTACACTTAAAGGACCCCATGTTGTAGGAAGGTGGGAACACACTAACACTTTTTGAAGGTGGTAGAGCCACGCTGTAGCTATTATTTATTTCAGCATGAATGGGTCGGCTCGTCCGGGGGAGTACCACCCTCTCACAGAACACCGACGTGAAGTAACAGTGCTTGCATTGTTGCGTTTCGTTCGGCCAGTGAGAGCGCCGGAGGCTCACCTCCTTCCCCCCTTTTCCTTCCCTTCTCCTTTCCCTATCCCTCCCCCATACACAGGCTGGGCAACGCACTTGCGACTCCCCTGGTGTTGCTAGTGTCTATAGACGGTGGTGATCACTTAACATCACGTGACCCACCTGTTCGTTTGCCTGCCGGGAGATTGAGTTTTCACTTCTGTCGGCAGTTCTTATGACTCGACCTTTTTTTTAAATTAGTTCTACTTAAACCCTGACGGCCTTATAAAAACCTGTCAAAGCTTAAACACCAAATAGAATACTTCCCTCTCTGCCTGATCTATATTGTTAGAAGAGAACAGAGATAAAGATAAGCCTTTGTCATCGAAGTCTGTAAGTGAAGTCGTCACTCAGTTAACTAATAATAACGATATGCTACACACATATGTAATTCATATATGTACAACACATAAAGGAACGTTAACACACATGTACAAATTACACTAACACGGGCAACATTAGTTACACGTATAATAATAGGTAAGTGATATTATGTACTAGGTGACGCACGCAACTTCGTCTGCGCCAAATCGGTTATTACCGGTTCTAATTCCAGACGCGAAAAATCTTAGAATGAAATCAAATCAATAACACTTTATTCAATTTAGACTCTAAGAAGGCACATATGGACGTCAAAACTACGACCGGTTCGTAAAAAAACACCCAGTCATCGCGAAGAACCGGCAAGAAACTCGATCTGTACTGTAGGTGGTAGCGCCACGCTGAAGCTATTATTGGTTTCAGCGTGAATGAGTCGGCTCGTCCGGGGTAGTACCACACCCTCTCACAGAAAACCGACGTGAAGTAATAGTGCTTGCATTGTTGCGTTACGTTCGGTCAGTGAGAGCACCGGAGGCCTATCTCCTCTTCCCCCTCTCATCCCTCCCCCCAAACACAGGTTGGCAACGACTCCCATGGTGTTGCTAGTGTCTATGAACGGCGGTTATCACTGACCACCAGTGACCCGCCTGTTCGTTTGCAACCTAGAATATTAAAAAATACTGGTTTATATTTTTAACAAATATATATAATATTTAGAATATATTACGTAAATGTCACAAACGTTTTTAATGGATGCACAGAGATGAGTCAATTCCAGACATCACCATCGCTCACATATTGATCCACTCTATAATTGCCTTTTGACACCAAAACCCGCTTGACATGGCGCTTAAATTCGCAATCCTGCAAATCGATAAATCGGTAATATCCGATATTGTAAAAAAAACCTACCTACCTATAGCGACACCTACCGGGTCCACTTGTGATTCCAAACTTTCCTATATATATTGGCAAGAAATGTCTTAAAGTTAAATCGCTATTTATTATATCATATATATTAATACGTGAAGCCTCAACTTTGTATCCCTTTTTGACGGAATTGGCCGAACGGTTAAACGTGAAATTTGGCATAGTTAAAGTTTATATGGGGGAGAAGTGCAGAAAGCTATTTATTTTATATAAAATGCATTAGAAGTACATTAAATTAATTTTAATATGCATTACTCACACTACTGCTTCAATTTTACACAACATATACACACATGTAAATAAAAAAGACATTTTGACATCTGTCAATAAAGGACTTCAAAAAAGGTTGTGAAGGAGGTTGCTATGCTCGACTGTATGTATTATTTTACTCTTACGTTCCAATTACCCTTTTTCATTTTACATTCGACAATGATATTAATCTAATAAAATTCAAACTTTAAAAAATCAATGAACTATGATCGAATGTCGACCATTGGGCGCCCACTAGTATAATTGAAATATGTCAAATATGTAATGTGATGTATGTAAGAAACATATTATTGTGTGCATAAATCACAAACGTTGGCTAAACCTTACGAGATATATCAAACTAATGTACTATACTGGTATTATAAAGAGGTAAAGTTTGTGAATTTGTGAGATTGTAGGGGGTAATCTCAGGAACTACTGATCCGATTAGAAAAATTCTTTCAGTGTTATATAGCTCATTTATCGAGGAAGGCTTTAGGCTATACATCATCACGCTAAGACCAATAGGAGCGAAGCACCAATGAAGTATATTTCAAAATCGGGGTTTTTTTTCTTTTGAGAGATTTCGTTAGCGTTAGTATTATATACGTTGCCATGGTAACGTGGTAAGTTTCTATCGCAAACATTTTCAAAGTTTATTTTGTTTGTCCTATGCAAAAAGTTTATTTTACTTTAGTTTCATTTCCAATTTTTAATATTTCTAATCTATTACGTATTATAAAAATAAAGTTTGTGTATGTACAATTAAAATAACAAGTTTTTGGTGAATGGATATGGCTACAAACGACTACTTTTTCCTCTTGAGAGCATCCGCTGCGTGTTAGCGTTTGTCCAAAGTAACTAAGCCACGCGAACGAAGTCGCGGGTAGAGGCTAGTATTAAATAGATCGATAAAAAAAGTCCGCGATGGTATATATTCATCTCTAAGGGATAACTCACAGTAATCATTTGTATCTTTTTACAAAAATAATTATATGTTATTTACCAAGCTATTTTATACAATACAGTATTATTCCTTATACAATTAAATACATCACATACCTTGTACATATCATATTGATCTAAACCGTCCTTAACAGCATTCGATTAAAATGGATATCTACGTTGCACCCGTGCGAAGCTGGGGCGGGTCGTTAGTATATGTAAAACTGTAGATTTATTATCATATATATTAATACGTGAAGCCTAAACTTTGTATCCCTTTTTAACGGAATTGGGCGAACGGATGAACGTGAAATTTGGCATAGTTAAAGTTTATATGGAGGAGAAGTGCAGAAAGCTATTTGTTTTATATAAAATGCATTAGAAGTACATTAAATTAATTAAAATATGCATTACTCACACTACTGCTTCAATTTTACACAACATATACACACATGTAAATAAAAAAGACATTTTGACATCTGTCAATAAAGGACTTCAAAAAAGGTTGTGAAGGAGGTTGCTATGCTCGACTGTATGTATTATTTTACTCTTACGTTCCAATTACCCTTTTTCATTCTACACTCTACAATGATATTATAACATAATACCCTTTGACATAAGAACCCTAATAAAATTCAAACTTTAAAGAAATCAATGAACTATGGTCGAATGTCGACCTCTGGGCGCCCACTAGTAGTTTGAAATAGCCAATACGCCTTATGCCGGCGTGGGGGTGATTATATCCGTACCTTCTTTCAGGAAGAGGCCTATGGCCCTGCAGTGGGTCTCTTACAGGCAGATGATGATGTTGATGAATGGTACATGGTTAAATTGATTGTAGGAGTTTATTTGTACTGTTAATTTTACAATATGTTTTATTTTCACAATAGTAACTAATATTCAGAACATTCTGCCCTCCTCACGGTGTTTTCCTTCACCGTCAGGTGTTACCAGTTTAACATTAGTAAATGTACGCGAATTCAGAAAAATTCGTTGGTACACGCCGGGGTTCACTACTACCGGAAAGTTTATAGTGATAGGTAGCGTAATGTCACCCCAAAAATGTATCTATATGGCAGTAAAAGCAGGGCTGTAGCTAGAGTTGAATTTGAGGTAGGGTAGCATTGGTTTAAGCCGGACCAAGGGGAGATAGGCCGGGGGGCCCGTCTCTCCGTTGCACTGGTTTGGCCGTTTAGGAGACATTCGGGATGTACCAGGCTGGCGGGAGGCCCAGGATTAGGCTGGGCCGGCTGCCCGGAGCGACATGGTTGCTAGCTAGCTCGAGCCCGTGTCGCCCCATCAAGGCAGTAGAGGTACATCGGGGGGTTTTAGTCCGTGGGAGTCGGACATAACCCACTCTCTCCCCCGGGAGGGTGGGTATCCATAAAGGATTTCCCCTCGTCAATAAAAAAAAAGGCAGCATTGGTTACAGGTAGGGCGGTAGTAAAAAAATTATCATATTTGTTCTGCCCTCGAATGTCACAAACTGGTATGTCCGGAAAAGTTTCTATACCTATCGCTACAATTTTTTCAATTTTTTAATTATAATTTTTTATCATAGTTTTTGGTATTTTAAAGGTAGGGCATTGTGATTTCAAGGTAGGGCATTGTGATTTCAAGGTAGGGCATTTCCCCACAATGTCCCTCCCCCCTTCCTAGCTGCGGCCATGAGTAAAACTCGTATTAAGTTTTAACACTGTGGGCCTGGGATATAAGAAAAAACACCTGGCAGCAGTGCAACCGTTTAATATTTATCCGAAGGTGATGGATTTGACAACCGGACAAACAAAACTTAATAATTAAGTAATAATAAGAGAGCACACTTCTCAGGGAGTGGGAAAACCAGGCTTACGTAAATGAAAGGAGTCCACCGAACGTAAACTAAGAGGTTATAACAAGCTTAGCTGCTAGGAGCATCTGCCGCGAACACCACGTTCCGGGGATCCAAGGGGTCACCAAGAGATCATCAAGGGATCACCAAGGTGTGCAGGGTCAGCTAGCGCCCGAACTGGCTGGTCAGCGGAGCACCGCAATACTCGCTGCAGTCTGCTGAGCCTCTAACTCGGCAGCGGGCCTCAGTAATTCAAGTGCAAAAATATCCAAATGGAAAAACCCCATACATCGGGGTTTCGAAGAGAATACTCGTGACGTGTCGCGATAACGCGACCACTATCTTGCTGGAGAGTCGAGTCTAGACCAAGAACTCCGGAAACTGAGTGAACACTCGGGCTGCCTTAAGCACCAACGCTTGGTCGCAGCGGAGAGGAAAAAAAAACTCCTTACTCGGGCCGCTCCAAAATAGAAAAGCTTTCCAAAAAGCAATGACACGGCACCCCGTCCGTCAGTTGACAGCTCACGGGATACCAGCGTAAGAAATCAAATTTAGACGACACGAGCGTCTGAGATAATCCAATAATTAACAAATTTGAACTGAATCAAACGTCACAATTACAGATTGTAATGATTAACGTTTTAAAATTATTACGGACTTTTAATATATAATGAAGACAATGATTTTAATTAACTTACTTATATGTACAATAAAATGTGAGCGCGGCAACACCCCGCAACAGACCATTAATCCGTGAAGGCAATCACCGTATGAGCCACAGATAATTAATTATTTACTACTAATTCAGATAAAGAAGTGTGATATTAATAATAAATTGTCTGTGAAATGTGTAGTGTTGTAAGGTTATTATTAAACAATTAAATGATGTTATTATATTCAAACACGGTTGGAATTTACAACGTGACAAAGTAATATCTGTTCAACCGTTTTGGAGATAAGCCCAGACAAATAGCAGACACTTTAATCTTATTTATACGTATGGATTTTTTAATTAAAAAAACGTAACGTTTCTATATACAGGGGAAACTTATCGTGTATCAAGTAAGTTACCGTAAGTAGCTATAAGTTATAAGTTATCGATCGAACCGTCTAGTAACGTTGAAAAATCAACTTTTTATCCCATTGAATTGTAAATGGTGTTTGTGGAAGTCGTTCTGGTAAAAACAGAACGTGTCGGTTTCTAACAAGGTTCGCTTGTTACCACGTAGTGAGTGTACAGTATGTCAATTTTGTCGTTTTATACCGAATACGTGTGTTCGTTCGTGGTGGTCGAACTTTGACCATAGAGAGAAAAAAAATGCCTTTTCATTTTTTTTCGATATCATTAAAGCTCGTCAATAGCTACTAAAGTAAAAAAAGAATGAAAGAAATCGGATGAGAAACAGGAAGGAGATGTTCTAACTGTTCTCTCTCTGCCGATTTAGATGTACGGAAACTATGTCTTTGCGGTTTCGAATATAATTTGGTCACAAATACAAAAAAGTGTGTGAAGTGAAGTGTGACCACATGATAAAAGTGAAAAATTATATATAAATACTCATACATTCACATGTGGTGGTAGAGCCCCGCTGAAGCTATTACTTACTGGTTTCAGCATGAATGGATCGGCTCAACCGGAGTAGTACCATAGAAAACCGACATGAAGTAACAGTGCTTGCATTTTGAAATTTAACGACTGATGTACGTTACCAGACTCGGCGTGGAGCCCTTGAGTACGCTGCTCGCGCGATACAGTGACACAAAATCTTACATCACTGTGACAACATTACACATATCACCTCCACACACGTGCACGCATATATGCGGTTACAATGAAGGTGGACGGGTTTTTATTATTGTTTTTCCATTATTGAACCAAAACAGTTTAGAAAAATTATCCAACACAAAATACACATAAGGGTTGTTGAGGTATGTATGCTTGGTACACGTATATGTTTCAATAACTCATATATGTATGAATAGTTAGCTTAGCTTAGGTTAGCTCAGATAGATCGCGAATTGCGTGTATCAGGCAACAGCCAAAGCCGAGGTGTGCCGCGCACCCTTGAGCTAGTTGTCAAAATAAAATCGGCTGAGTGCCTTAAGCGCTCGCCTTAGTAGTCCGGTGAAGCTGTTAAGACCTTGCTTTAAAGTTTGCGAACTAGCTTTAAAGCCCTTGCCAGGTCAATAGCGTAGTCAGTTCGAAAAAAAAAGACTGATGTAAATAAATACTACACTGAGTATGTACTAGGACCAAAAAAATGGACAATTTTTTTTTTTACTTTATACTCTAAAAAAATTCTCTCCAAGTATGAGCTCTTAATTTTAATAGGAAAATCTTCCGCCTCTCAGTTTCTTATTTTTTCCTTATAATTAGAAAGAAAAACTCATACCTCGGTATTCACTAGAAAAAATATCTCATATATTTGTAGGAAATTGAATTTTCCACGAAAAAGGGCTCTTACAATATTTTTGTAAGCCTCGCCCGTTTAAAAGTTTTTGGATGTAGAAGTTTGATTATTTTCAGATAGATTTATTTATTCTTATGAATTTTGTAACTCGTTAACAAAAAAACTATTATGATATACGCGCATATATATATATATATATATGAATTGAGGGTAAGTTAAACTTTGATCTTGAATAACTTTCGACTGAGTTGATTTATCAATAATTGACTTCAAACCTTTTTTGTAGAACGTTAAATTATCTACAAAAATAATGAATGGGCATTGCAATACGATATATCGTTCATTAGTTATATAAATCAAAAGAAAAAAAAACTTTTTTCCTGTGTTATTCTTATGGGAAATCGAAAAGTGCGATGCGGACAACCTAAATATTAATATTAAGGGCTCATATTTTCAGAGGCCTGTTTTGGCATTAAAACGAAACTTTTGAGCGTGGTTCCGAGGAAATTTTTTTTTTTTTTAAACGCCCTAATATGTATATATATATATATGCGCGTATATGATTGGTCGTTTAAATTAATAATTCGAACAAGTTCAATTTAATTTACGAGTTTCGGGGAAATTCAAAAATATTAAATAGAATTTTATATTAAAATTCAAAAATAATATTATATTATTATTATTTTATTGTTATAATACGTAATTAGTAGAACGATGTACTTCTTGGCGGACTGAAGACGTCGGTGATGACGACTGGCGCCGAGAGTACACGATTCGATATGACACCGACCCGAGCGTGACGATTATCGTTCACTGTTTAATGCGCATAACGGTTTTTTCACTTTAAAGAACAATGTTTCAGTACGGGTTTGTGGGAGCACTCGCGGATATATTTTATGTGTTAAGTTTATAATTATATAAAAACCCAAGACGCACCGTAAAGTAGCGCTCAAAACCGTCCCGCAAAAACTCTCCAATACGTGGCTATCTATAGTTACGCGATAAATTTACGATTTTGCAAACTCAACCTTACCTGAATGATTTAAAGTTGTTTATACAAGGACGCAAGCGACGCGAGACTATTTGAAATGAGTGCATAATCCAAAATTATGCACTCATTTTCGTGTGCCGTCTGCGAGACGTTAGGTGTGCATCTTTTGTTTTTGTATATCAATGTGTTAAGATGAAAACATGTAGCCTAAAACTACGGTCATATATTATTTTTACATGTTTATGATCTGAAAGTTATGTTTATATCTACACTATCATCTGTCCGCGACTTTGTTCGCATGGAATTGTTACTTTGAGCTAACGCTAACACGCTCCGGAAGCTCTCAAGGTGAAAAAATACCCCGATTTTGAAACATTCCTCATTGGTGCTTCGCTCCTATTGGTGTTAGCGTGATGATATACACCCTATAACCTTTCTCGATAAATGAGCTATATATATATATCACTTAAAAAAAATTTCATTAGTTCCTGAGATTACCCCCTACAACGTCATAAACTCATAAACTTTACCTCTTTGTAATCTATATATATAAATTTCTTCTGAGCTTGTGTATGTCACTGAACTCCTCCTAAACGGCGGGACCGATTTTGATGACATTTTGTTTGCGTGTTCCAGTGGATCCGAGAATGGTTTAGATTCACAATTGGACCCGGCAGATGGAGCTGCGGTTGAATTTTATTATTTTTGATTATCAAAGTTGGACGACGTCCGCCGGGTCCGCTAGTATTAGTATAGATTATTATATATAATAGAAGAAGATATGCAAAAAATTTAAAAATAACCAGATTTTGTTATAAACTAGATGTGCCCGCGACTTCGTCCGCGTTAAACTTGATAAACAGCGATTAATAAAGTCATCTGAATATATTAAGTCCATTTACTTATTTACTTTTCTCTCGTACTTAAGTCGTGCTCTCATTAAAATTACAATAACTTTTGATAGAGTGAACCGATTTTAATTAAATACTTTAGCAGTGATGCGTGTTCATACAAACAGACAGACAGACATTTCTAAAAATGATTGAAATGTATTCTATTACTTATTTCAAGACAACTGCAACAATTTTTGAAGTTATACTTCTTTTGGCGCGTTAGGAAAAAGTTATCATAGTAAATTTTTGTTCGTATTTCTTTGTATTAACAATTTCAATGTATTAAATACCTTTTTTCTATTGTTTGTGTCGTTTTTTCTACAAACGTAGATAAAAGTTAAAATTTTTGAAAAGAGATTTATCTTGTTACGCCAAAGAAGTATAACTTCTAACGCGTGTACATAAGTACACACACACTTTTTTTTTCACAAACACCTACAAAGCACAGTCGCGTTAAATTTAGTCTTATTATATGACTAGATTGTATTGACAATATACTGATTTTTAATATTGCTCCTTATGTTTTAAAAAAATTTGTGGTTATACGAAATAATTGTGTGTTTTTACCTATAAGCGATTGTTATTATGATGCCGTAATCGAAATCGTATCGTATCGATTAAATTTAAAATCATTGATTATATACATAATTGGGCACGTTACTTGAGAAATTAAATTTATCCGTTTGTTTATACTATATGAAAATTTGAGAAAGTTTTTTTTTTATATAACCGAACTTTTTGCAAGTTAATTTGTTTCAGACGCTGTCCTTATGTTTTATAATCGAACGCCTAAAGAAGTTAAAAAAAAACGTTTTAAAGATTTTCAAAAAGTTCGGTGAAAAAATTACAAAAATTACAAAATAGCCTAATTTTTGCAATTTCAACAGGTAACACGCTTTCCTCAAAGTCGGTGATGTTATTTTCTCAACTAGTGTAATGAATTATTCTGATTTTTTTTTTAATTTCATCTAAAAATTGTAACTTTCTTTAGAGCCCGCTATTACAAAAAAAAAGTCATGTTTTTAATTAAAAATATCTTTCTTATTCTATTTATGGTAACAGGTTTCTCTACGACGGCCATTGCATCTATTTTTACCGATTCAAGTTTGAAATTTAAAACCGTCGCCATTTGAACTCATTTTTTTCCGTTGATACTATTTTTTGCGGCCACGATTTTGTGCAGCGCCAAACTTTTTTAACACATTGCCAGCCAGCAACGACATGTCTCGTAGTTTGTGATGTTTGTGTCGTTTTTTCTACAAACGTAGATAAAAGTTAAAATTTTTGAAAAGAGATTTATCTTGTTACGCCAAAGAAGTATAACTTCTAACGCGTGTACATAAGTACACACACACTTTTTTTTTCACAAACACCTACAAAGCACAGTCGCGTTAAATTTAGTCTTATTATATGACTAGATTGTATTGACAATATACTGATTTTTAATATTGCTCCTTATGTTTTAAAAAAATTTGTGGTTATACGAAATAATTGTGTGTTTTTACCTATAAGCGATTGTTATTATGATGCCGTAATCGAAATCGTATCGTATCGATTAAATTTAAAATCATTGATTATATACATAATTGGGCACGTTACTTGAGAAATTAAATTTATCCGTTTGTTTATACTATATGAAAATTTGAGAAATTTTTTTTTTTATATAACCGAACTTTTTGCAAGTTAATTTGTTTCAGACGCTGTCCTTATGTTTTATAATCGAACGCCTAAAGAAGTTAAAAAAAAACGTTTTAAAGATTTTCAAAAAGTTCGGTGAAAAAATTACAAAAATTACAAAATAGCCTAATTTTTGCAATTTCAACAGGTAACACGCTTTCCTCAAAGTCGGTGATGTTATTTTCTCAACTAGTGTAATGAATTATTCTGATTTTTTTTTTAATTTCATCTAAAAATTGTAACTTTCTTTAGAGCCCGCTATTACAAAAAAAAAGTCATGTTTTTAATTAAAAATATCTTTTCTTATTCTATTTATGGTAACAGGTTTCTCTACGACGGCCATTGCATCTATTTTTACCGATTCAAGTTTGAAATTTAAAACCGTCGCCATTTGAACTCATTATTTTCCGTTGATACTATGTTTTGCGGCCACGATTTTGTGCAGCGCCAAACTTTTTTCACACATTACCAGCCAACAACGTCATGTCTCGTAGTTTGTGAACTTGATCAGGAGGCCCCCAACTACGAGTTGTGTCGTCCTTTCTTTGGCTGCCATATTTGTACAGCTACGAGCGAAGTCATAATATATCAATATAAATATAAATCTCAGATCCTTGATACCTGTTCCAGATCTATCTGTGTTATAATATAACACATATATACGAGTATATATTTAAACTAGCTTTTTAGTCGCAACTTCGTGTGCGATATTGACGTAGTTACTTTATGAGTTAGTCATTTAGGGTAGGTAGGTATTTTTTTTTATTGTATCACGGCAAAATGACTGCACTGTGCCTGATGTTCCGTTGATACTATGTTTTGCGGCCACGATTTTGTGCAGCGCCAAACTTTTTTCACACATTACCAGCCAACAACGTCATGTCTCGTAGTTTGTGAACTTGATCAGGAGGCCCCCAACTACGAGTTGTGTCGTCCTTTCTTTGGCTGCCATATTTGTACAGCTACGAGCGAAGTCATAATATATCAATATAAATATAAATCTCAGATCCTTGATACCTGTTCCAGATCTATCTGTGTTATAATATAACACATATACACGAGTATATATTTAAACTAGCTTTTACTCGCAACTTCGTTTGTGATATTGACGTAGTTACTTTATGAGGTAGTCATTTAGGGTAGGTAGGTTTTTTTTTTTTTTATTTGAACACGCACACAAAGTTTTATTAAAATCGGTCCATCCGTTTAGGAGGAGTTCAGTGACATACACACGCACAGAAGATATTTATATATAAAGATTTGTTTTATCATCTGTAAATATAATAAGACAGTAAATCAAACGTGTCTGTTATTTTTAGATTTTCGTGACAAAATTGTTCCCAATGTCTAGGAATTAATAAAATACATATCAGCAGCTTCACCGGACTACTTGTCCGCGTTCGCGTTGTCCACTTGTCGACTACGTACGTCCCGTCCCCCTACCTCATGCACCACCACGGCACATCCGTGCGCACGCGGTTCGCTAGATAGAAGAGTTTCGAACCTGATACATTAAACTCGGAGTAGGATATCGCCAATAATAATTATTAGGGATTAATAACCTAAATACAACATTTCATTGAAATAATGTAGGTAAATACGAAAAACATTTATACCTACTAAATTTGCACCCCTCTTTTATCCCCTTAGGTATTGAATTCACAAAAAGGGATATCGGCAATAATAATTATTAGGAAACTATAACCCGAATACAACATTTTTGAAATAACTTAGAAAATCAGAGAACTTTCATACTAACTTTGCACCCCTCTTTCCCCCCTCAAGGGATGATTTTAGAGGAACTATCTTACACGTGTTTCTTGACTTTCAATGAAGAACCTTCATACTTGCGGGGTGTAAGGGGTATCAAATAACATCTAAGACTTGAGACACCCAAGCCAACCTCACCTGCACGTGGTGCACCCTGCTGAATAACGAACGAGGCAATGGCGAAAGCGGGGTGGTAGGGTTTTACAGCCTGACTGGGTCGCAACCACCATGTATATGGCGAAAAAGCCCGTCATAGTGATTCGCTTCTGCGGGTCGCGTTTCGAGATCAGGCTGTGCATATCCAGCTTTTCGCATGCCGGCATGACAGCGGCGACTGGCGATGGACAGTGTGTCCCTAGGTGGTCGCCATTGTTTTTGAATTGTACTGTGCTTACCATCGGGCATAGTGCAGTAATTTTACCGTGCTACTATAAAAAAAAAATACTGAATTCCATTCCAATAACTTGAAAAACGGCAAAGTTTCATACTAACTTTGCACCCCTGTTTTACTCCCTTATGGGGTGAATTTTAAAAAATCCTTTCTTTGTGCTCCACTACGTTATAAAAGGAACTCCTGTGCAAAATTTCAAGTTTATAAATCTTATATAGTTTAGGCCCTGCGTTGATATTGTCAGTCATTAAGTCAGTCAGCTTCTCCTTTTATATGTATAGACTAGCGGACCTGGCGGACGTTGTCCGGCCTTGATAATAAAAAAAACCTAAAAGTCAACCGCAACGCCACCTACCGGGTCCAATTGAACACGCACACAAAGTTTTATTAAAATCGGTCCATCCGTTTAGGAGGAGTTCAGTGACATACACACGGTAATTGTTAAGAGTTGTAGTTTTAAAACGTGATTTTTTTTTAATTAACGCCCCCGCAACCCCTCTTGGGTGTTGAATTTCGTAAAATCCGTTCTTAGCTGACCTCTACTCGGTAAAAAGAATATTCCTACCAAATTTCAAGTCTTTAGCTCTAATCGTTTCAGCGATATCGTGATGAGTGACTATATACGTGGAAATCTCTTATATATACATATATATATATATATATATATAGATTCATAATTGTATGTTATTTCACTTTATATTTTGTACTATTTGTGATATTTTACGTAATACAGTTTAGTTATTGTATACAACTGAAGTGATGGGAAATAATACCACGAGGCATGGATTCTGAGTTGCCATAAAACCTGGCCTGGAAAGTTTTAAAATGACGGCCGCCATCTTGTTAGAACATTGAAATGATTCCAAGAAACGTATAATATCATTACCTACTCGACAATGGCAGTAACAATTTAAATATATAAAATTAAAATAAATAAATATACGGTGGTATTGTAGAGTGAAGATTTGGCTTCATTTTCTTCCTTAATACACCCGTTATAAATCAATTCTATCTTTCTGTGCTCATTCTTCAATATGAACTTTATATATATATATATATGTAAATAAGCATGTAAATCTAACGTGTATGTACTTTTTAGATTTACGTGAAAAAAGTACTGCTGGTCTCTTGGAATAAGTAATAATAATTTCAATATTGTCAGATATTAACAGATATTGCCACTGCTAGGGTTGTCTACTTCGCTTACTTCCACAGCTTAATGTCTTATGGTATTTTGTTGTGGGGGACAGCAGCTGAGGTGGACACCATATTCCTATTACAAAAACGAGCAGTTCGAGCAATTTATAATATGAGGCCTCGCGAATCATTAAAGACTAAGTTTCAGGAATTCGGTATCTTAACTCTACCCTCCCCAATATATTCTTGATAATTTAATGTATGTCCGCAAAAACTTAGATATGTTGGATCTAGTAAAAGACCAGCATAATTTAAATACTAGAAACAGCAACAAATTGGTCATTCCATGCTTCAGGCTCACTAAATCCAAAAACAGTTTTTTTAGGTAATAGTGGTTAGGTTTTATAATAAAGTCCCAAAACACATTACCGATTTGCCGGATAGTGAGTTCAAGAACCATGTCAAGCGGGTTTTAATATCTAAAGGCTATTATAGGGTGGATCAATACGTGAACGATTGTGACGTCTGGAAATGACGCCCCTCTCTGTGCATCCACTAATAACGAATGTAAATATTTATGTTAGGTACTGTAGAAATATATGACATGAAAAGATAAACCAGATCGAGTTTCTTGCCGGTTCTTCTCGATGACTGGGCTGTTTGTCCGAACCGGTAGTAGCTTTGACGTTCATAAGTTCCAGCTCAGGGCCTAAATTGAATAAAGGATATTTTGATTTTGTTTCATTAAAATCGGTGACCACTCTATCAAAAGTTATTGTAATTTTAATGAGGACGCGACTTAAGTACGTGAGGAAAGTAGATAAGTTAATGGACTTCATATGTTCAGATGATTTTATTAGCCACTGTTTTTTTACATTAGATTCCACGCGGACGGAGTCGCGGACACAGCTAGTCTACAATATATTGAGAGCGGCCATAAATTTCGTCGAGGACTCAACGTGAACTTGTATAAATATTTTCGTCCAAATTAAATTCATAAATGTATTTAAATCTGTAACTTAATACGAAATGCATACAAATTTAACATAACACAGTCATATAATTTAAAATTAGCCACAATTAACATATTCTAAAAACTGCTCGGTCGAAATAACTACTGCCGCTTGTATTTTTAAATTTAAATCGGATCTATTTTTATCGGGAAAAAAAAAAATGAGCAAAAAAAACCCGTTCTCACGTCTGAAATCAAATGTTAATATAGTCAAATAGATACTTGTTTCTGTTTTTAGATATACCCCACGTAGAGATATGAATTATAAATGGGTTATTTTGTTTCCTACGTGTATATAATGTGAGATATTATCTGTTGGAATGATGGAGGTCTGCGGTTTTGTGCGCCGCGTCACCCAATTAACTACTGGATATATTTCTATCAAAATTTTAAAATTGGATCCTTATCTATAAAGAATATATCATGTTATCTTCATCTATAGTATTTATATACTACTAGACTCTGCCCGCGACTTCGCAGCGGAACCTCTCAATTGGAAAAAGAAACCCGATTTTGAAACATTCTTCACTGGTGCTCCGCAGCTATTGGTCTTAGCGTGATGATATATAGTCTATAACCTTCCTCGATTAATGAGCTATGTAACACTGAAATATTTTTTTTAATCGGACCAGTATATCCTGAGATTACCCCCTACAACTTCACAAACTCACAAACTTTACCTCTTTATAATATTAGTATTAGTATTTACTTGAACGCTCTGATCTCAGGAACTACTGGTCTGATTTGAAAAATAACTCATTTATCGAGGAAGGTTTTAAGCTATATATCATCATGCTAAGACCAATAGGAGGGGAGCACCAATTAAGAGTGTTTTCAAAATCGGTGTTAACGTACGTATTATTTTTTAAATATCTCCACCGTCTACGTAAACGAAGCCGCTAGTCAAAGTTAGCGTTAGCTTGAAGTGACTATTAGCCGCGGACGAAGTCGCGGGCAGAGGCTAGTTTAATATAGAATTATTAAAGTTTCAAGAAACTATGGTTACTATGTATGGTGGTAGAGCCACGCTGAAGCTATTATTGGTTTCAGCATGAATGGGTCGGCTCGTCCACGTCCACCCTCTAATAGAAAACCGACGTGAAGTAACAGTGCTTGCATTGTTGCGTTTCGTTCGGTCAGTGAAAGCACCGGAGGCCCACCTCGTCTCCCCTCTCCTCTCTCCTCTCCCTCTCCCTCCCCTAATCCTTCCCCCCCAAAGGGTGGCAACGCACTTGTGACTCCTCTGGTGTTGTTAGTGTCCATGAACTGTGGTGATCATTTAACAGCAGGTGACCCACCTGTTGGTTTGCCCACCTATAACATTAAAAAAAAAACTACTATTTTAGTACTACGCGTTCAGCAGAGTTTTGTTTGCTGGTCATGGGGAAGTGGATAAAGCGAAGCGTTGCTTATGGTTTCCCCTATGTACGTATAATATATTGTGTAGAGACATGGTTAGCTAGTTTTTGTAAAACTCCGGCATGGTCTTAATAGTAAAGATGATCACAGATTAGACGTTGCCATGTTTAATAAGATCACCAACATTTTTTACGTAAAAAGTTGCGGAGGACACTGCGCTGCACACTCTATCTATCAGAGTATGGTTTCGGCCATGCTGGACAGCGAGCAGGCGCGGCAAGTGATGGACTCATTCTTCGAGAAGGTCGTCTCGCGGAAAGAGGCGGGCCCCCCCCCGCCCGACGGAGGACGGCAATTTGCCCGCCTCCTTCCGCCACCGTAGTCGGACCTAAGGGGATAGCCCAGGGGGCCCGTCTCGTCATTGCACAAGTCCGGCTGACGAGGGGAGGCAGCTGGAGTGTACTCAGTCTGTCTCCCTATTAGGCCACCTTCCGCCGGGCGGACCGTTGAGGCGGCTATCCAAGGTCGAGTAGCTGGTACGATCCCTTGCCGCCCCCAACAAATGCGGTCTGTCGGTACACCGTGGGGTTTTAGTCCGTGCGAGTCGGACATAACACACTCTCTCCCCCGTGAGGGTGGGTACAGGATTTCCCCATGTTAATAAATAAAAATGATGATAGTATTAAGTTCTACAACAAAGTCTCAAAGAACATTACCGATTTGCTGAATAGTAAATTCAAAGAGGCTTTGATGTGAAAAGGGTTTTTTTATCACGCTTTTATTAGCTTCACCTGTATGTATGTATCTTTGAGCTCGATTTTGTCCTACTTTGAACGATCAGATTTAATTCAAACTTTGCATACCTGTCAAAGGTCGATGACAATGAGATAATCCGAAAAATAAAATAAAAAAATTAAACTAATAAATGATAAAAATACTTATATCTGGCGGTGCTGATATTAACAGGTCATGTTAATATCAGCACCCCCAGATATCATTTTATAATTTTTTTGTCATTTTTTACAAAAATATACATTTATTTCTAATTTATACTATTCTTAATACAAATTTATTAAAGTTTATTTTCTGTTTTTTAGTTGTATTTTTTAAGAAAGCGTGTTGTTTTTAGTTTTTTAAACTTTGTATTTGACAACCAATCGTCTAGATTATTACTGTCATTCTCGTGTAGGCAATACTTATTACAAGTGTCTTGTGATCATTTCAATGACCTAACAAGATGGCGGCTGACTTGTTATAACTTTCCTGGGAGATCTTGTGACAAAGTCAGAATCTATGCTCTGTGGTACTATATCCCATACAATTTACTTATGTACAAGAATGGTATTTTATATGATATAGTTTGGTTATTGTGCACAAGACATCTTAAGACTTGACACCTAAGCCAACCTCACATGCACGTGGTGCACCCTGCTGAGTAATAAAGGAGGCAATGGCGATAGCGGGGTGGTAGGGTTCTACAGCCTGACTGGGTCGCCACCACCATGTATATGGTAAAAAAGCCCGTCATAGCGATTCGCTTCTGTGGATCGCGTTTCGGGATTAGCCTGTGCATATCCAGCTTTTCGCAGGCCGGCATCACAGCGGCGACCGGCGATGGATAGTGTGTCACTCGGTGGTCGCCATTGTTTTAGGATTGTACTGTGCCATCAGGCACAGCGCAGTCATTTTGCCGTGCTACTATAAAAAAAAAATCAAAATAATGTCCATCCGTGAACAAAGGTAAGAAAGACATTCTTTGTGATCTAGTTCAATGCGTATTAATTTTTTTTTATAATAACACGGAACATGTCTCGTTTTAAAGATGTTATTGTGCGCGTAAAAAGTTGCCATACCGTACCGTCACTATGTCGTGTGAAAGTAAAGTTGTTTCAAAGCAAGAAATATTGTACGGTAGAAGGATACGGTTCACTGAGAAACTAGTTGCAATACGCCATCTTTGTAGAGTATCTAACCTTTAGTGTAGAGCCAAGAGCCCGTTAAGTCGAGCGTACGGCGGGTGTTAATGATTTTGTAATTATCTTGTCATGAGTTTTTCATGTGGCCGTTATAATATTTGGATTCTTATCTGTTATTGCACATTTGAACTATACATTATCTATCTATACATATAATATGTATATCAGTATATGTATGTCAGTTTGTATGAACACGCTACTAGGTACTTCTGTTTCCCGCGGGCATGCCCACTTTTGACAGTAAATTTAACTAACTTCCGGTCATATACATTTCTTGTCTCGCCCCACCATGGCAGAAAGGCGTATTTAGAGAGACGTCATCTTTCAACTTCATTTAGTCGAATAATAATACCAGGCAGAATTTAAAATATTAAGCTTCGAATATAAGGTCAAGTCAAATTAATAGAAGCGTTTTATCAATGGTCCATCCCGCCTTGGGAACGCTTGGGTCCGGCAACCGGGACCAGTCCATCCCCAATAGAGGTTCCTCGGAGAGAGTCACTGTTGCCAGAGTTTTTGGCGCTGCAAGATGTTTTAGGCCAGCGGCATTATTCGAAGCAGCTGTAGCTGCAGCCTTCCTCTCCGACTTCAGAGCCTCGAGCAACGTTAGCACTGGGTCCACGATAAAACCTCAAATCATAAAGCATATCCTCGGGTGTAACTTAGTCGATGTTTCCTTAAAATCGGCTCACTCTATCAAAAGTTATTGTAATTTGAATGAGAGCACGACTTAAGTACGAGGGGAAGGTTGATAAGTAAATGGACTTAATACATTCAGATGACTTTATTAGTCGCTGTTTTTTTTTACATGAGGTTCCACGCGGACATTGCTATTATAGTATTATATATGATTCGTTTACCTTTTTTTTATAGTAGCACGGCAAATTGACTGCACTGTGCCTGATGGTAAGCACAGTACAATCCAAAAACAATGGCGACTACCGAGTGACACGCTATCCATCGCCGGTCGCCGCTGTCATGCCGTCCTGCGAAAAGCTGGATATGCACAGTCTGATCCCGAAACGCGACCCGCAGAAGCGAATCACTATGACGGGCTTTTTCGCCATATACATGATGGTTGCGACCCAGTCGGGCTGTAAAACCCTACCACCCCGTTATCGCCATTGCCTCGTTCGTTATTCAGCAGGGTGCACCACGTGCAGGTGAGGTTGGCTTGGATGTCTCAAGTCTTAGATGTTATTCGACACCTCTTACACCCCAAAAGGGGATCTTACCTTAGTAAGATCCGCGTTGTTGCATCCAAGCCCAAGCTAAGGTTCGGCCACTTTGGCACACTTGAGATTATTTGCTAAGCGGCAGAGCGCCATAAGCGCTCGCTCCATTAGCACGGTGAAGCTATGAAGGCCTTCGGGCCAATAGAGTGTAATCGATTCGAAAATCTATGTATCAATACCACATAGGGAGTGTTATCTCTAATACATCTAAGAGGTTGGGCAACCTGAATAAAGTGCGACGGTTTATCACGCCCGGTCAGCTATACGTTCTCTATAAGGCACAGGTTAGGCCGTGCATGGAATACTGTTCGCATCTCTGGGATGGTTCTGCTCAATACCTCCTTGATGCACTAGACAGGTTGCAGCGACGGGCTGTCCGTATTGTGAATGATGCAGACGTTACTAGCAACCTTGAACCGCTTCAGATGCGAAATGACATCGCCTCACTGGGCGTCTTTTATCGTCTGTTATCATGGCGAGTGTTCTGAAGAGCTGTTTGACCTCATTCCATCTTCTCCTTTTCACTACAGAACTACACGGGCGGGTACGCGTCTCGACAGTTTCACAGTAACAACCATCCCGACAAGAACGAAGAAGTTCGAAAGCTCTTATTTTTGTCGTACTGTGAAGATGTGGAATCGTCTCCCAGCCAGTGTGTTCCCTTCCTCCTATGACATGGGGTCCTTCAAACGAGGCGTGAAGAAGCACTTTTGCAGGTCGGCATGATAGCGATGACTGCCTTTGCTATTTAACACTAACAGTCGCCGTTATTTATAGACTGTACTGTACTTCCTATTAGGTACAGTTATTTTGCTGAATCAGTTTTATAAAAGAAATGCATAAAACGCATTTTACAGCTATAGTTTCGGAGTCCAGTGTGTCGATCTAACGCGAAACGTTTTCTATAAAAAAAAAAAAAACTGATGCGAAATGACATCGCCTCACTGGGCGTCTTTTATCGTCTGTTATCATGGCGAGTGTTCTGAAGAGCTGTTTGACCTCATTCCATCTTCTCCTTTTCACTACAGAACTACACGGGCGGGTACGCGTCTCGACAGTTTCACAGTAACAACCATCCCGACAAGAACGAAGAAGTTCGAAAGCTCTTATTTTTGTCGTACTGTGAAGATGTGGAATCGTCTCCCAGCCAGTGTGTTCCCTTCCTCCTATGACATGGGGTCCTTCAAACGAGGCGTGAAGAAGCACTTTTGCAGGTCGGCATGATAGCGATGACTGCCATTGCTATTTAACACTAACAGTCGCCGTTATTTATAGACTGTGTACTGTACTTTCTATTAGGTACAGTCATTTTGCTGAATCAATTTAAAAAATAAAAGCATAAAACGCATTTTAAAGCTATAGTTTCGGAATCCAGTGTGTCGATCTAACGCGAAACGTTTTCTATAAAAAAAAATTAAAAAAAAAAACGTCTTCGATGTGAAACACAAATAAGGCACTAAAAAGCGAAAAATAACTGAATAATTAAATTAACCAAATTAAATAAAAAATATTGATATTCGCGCTACCGAATAATATATTTGAAGTCAATGCCCACAATACACACAACCGAACGTAGTAACCTCCTCATTTTTCGAAGTCGGTTAGAAATCAAAATACTCTTTATTTAGTACAGGCCCTGAGAAGGCGCTTATGAACGTGAAAACTACCACCGTTTCGGACAAACCACTCAGTCATCGAGAAGAACCGACAAGAAACTCGATCTGGTTTATCTTTTCATTATACATAACATACTTTTAAATTATTACAACATAATATACATATACAGTTACATTCGTTTTTGGTGGATGCACAGAGAGAGGCGTCATTTCCAGACGTCGCCATCGTTCACATATTGATCCACCCTATCTTTATGTATTATGTCAGTGGAATTGACTCCTCTCTGTGCATCCACTAAAAACGGTATTGTAACGTATGTATCCAATCGAGTTTCTTGCCGGTTCTTCTCGGTGACTGGGTTGTTTTCCGAACCGGTGGTAGTTTTGACGTTCATAAGCGCCTTATTAGGGCCTAAATTGAATAAAGTATTTTTGATTTGATTTGATTTGATTAAGACCCGCTTGACGTAACGCTTGAACTCATTATTATTATAGCCTTTATTGCTGAAACTATATTCATTATATACATTTTTTTTTTTACTTTAGCCTAACACATCAGGTTATCTATTGTAGTAATCAGCGTGTCATTTGACACGTAGGCCTCTTCCAGCTGTTTCCAACTTTTCCTATCATTAGCTTCTCTTTGCCAGACCAAACCACCCACTTTCTTTATATCGTCTGTCCATCTTTTACTTTGTCTCCCTCTTTTCCTTTTACCATCTCGTGGGTACCATTCCGTGATCATTTTTGTCCATTTTATCTCAGTATCTCTTGTCATATGCCCTGTCCATTGCCACTTTAGTTGCTTAACTTTTTTTATTATGTATATATTATATATTATAAAAAAAAACGCTTTAACTTACTATCCGGCAAATCGGTAATGTGTTTTGGGACTTTGTTATAAAATCTAACACGATTACCTAAAAAACTGTTACTGGTCTTAGTGAGGCTGAAACATGGAGTGACCAGTTCGTTATTGCTTCTAGTATTTACATTACGTCGGTCTTTTACCGAATCGTTTTAAATAAAACGACTTGTCCGCAATTTCCTTTCCATTCATTATTACTTCTAGACACTACAGACGGCGTTAACTCTTTTATGTTGTTGAGTACCATTAGATTTCTATGTTTATATTATTTATCTATACTAATATTATAAAGAGGTGAGTTTGTGACGTTGTAGGGGGTAATCTCAGGAACTACTGTTCCGATTTGAAAAATTCTTTCAGTGTTATATAGCTCATTTATCGAGGAAGGTTATAGGAGCACCAATGAAGAATGTTTCGAAATCGGGTTTTTTTTTTGTCCTTTTCAGAGCTTTTTTTTCCTCGAACTGACTACGCTATTGACCTAGCAAGGTCTTAACAGCTTCACGGAATTATGAATTCTTATCAGTATGTAATGCTATAATAACTGAGTCACAGCAGCGCGTGGCCGGGTGAGCTTTGTCTAGGCGGTAGAGCCACGCCGAAGCTATTACTGGTTTCAGCATGAATAGGTTGGCTCGTCCGGGGTAGTACTACTCTCTCATAGAAAACCGACGTGAAGTAATAGTGCTTGTATTGTTGCGTTTCGTTCGGTCAGTGAGAGCGCTTGAGGTCCACTTCTACCCCCCCCAACACAGGCTGGCAACGCACTTGCGAATCTTCTGATGTTGGAAGTGTCTATGGACGGTGGTGATCACTAAACATCAGGTGACCCGACTGTTCGTTTGCCTTCTATGATATATGAAAAAAAGCTAGTCTTTAATGAAGTTAATATAAATATCGATGAAGTGTCCGTTATGTGTGTTTCCACATTTGTTAACGTTATTCGCATGACTTAACAGTATTTATTCTGTTCGACTGACGTCGCGGATTGTTGCCCCTCGTTGCTTTTTGCATAATATATGTAATTATTTGCCTATTCGCGATCGGCATTCTTTTATTTAGAAACTCAATAGCGTATCCTTTATAGATTTGTATCTACCTAGTATTGGGGTGTAAGGAGTGTCGAATAACATCACAAGACTTGAGACACCCAAGCCAAACACACCTGCACGTGGTGCACCCTGCTGAATAACGAACGAGGTAATGGCGAAAGCGGCGTTGTAGGGTTTTACAGCCTGACTGGGTCGCAATCACCATGTATATGACGAAAAGCCCGGCATAGTGATTCGCTTCTGCGGGTCACATTTCGGGATCAGCCTGTGCATGCCTAGCTTTTTGCAGGCCGGCATGACAGTGGCGACCGGGAATGGAAGTGTCACTCGGTGGTCGCCATTGTTTTTGGATTGTACTGTGCTTACCATCAGGCATAGTGCAGTCATTTAGCCGTGCTACAATAAAAAAAAATGTCATCCCTTTTGGTAGACTGGCAGACGGCCGATTTCTGAGGTACTTTAATTGTAGTTTATCTGTTCCATAGCGTTATCGGTCCGATAACTTGTTAAATTGCGTTTCTGAACACATGATCGTTCGATAAATATCAGTAAATAAAACTCCACGGGCCATTTGACAGTTCATCTTATGGATAACTTAGTTGAGTCAATAAGTACTAGTAGTGTAACCGAGTATCTCAGAAACCGGGCGTGAGATGTATAAATTCTGTGACAAAGCCTGACTGATACCCGATTCCGTGGGTTAAAGTTTTCATATTAATGTTTTCAGCATGAATGGGTCGGCACGCTCGGGGTAGTACCACCCGACCCACAGAAAACCGACGTGAAGTAACATTGCTTGCATTGTTGCGATTCGTTCGGTCAGTGAGAGCACCGGAGACCCCCTCTACCGTCTCCTCCCCTTCCCTTCCTCCCACCCAACACAGGCTGGCAACGCACTTGCGACTTCCTTGGTGCTGTTAGTATCTATGGGCAGTGATGATCATTTAACATCAGGTTACCAGGTTGTTCGTTTGCCTCCTTTTGACATAAAAAAAAACTTAACAACAAAGAGTTGCTAATAATATTTCTTTAAGTTCCGAATTAGCTGATAGATGGCGCTACAGATAATGAAGCTTTGATTTAATTTGTTAATTACTTACATTGAAACCATATGGCAGCACGGTCGCGCGCCCACATATACATAATTAATTATATTGTATGATTATTATTATTCAACTTAATATTATTTATTATTATTTTTTTCAAATATTTCTGATTGATTTGTTTATAAACTATTTATTGACAAAATCAAAAATATTTAAAAAGTTTTACTTTAATTGCGTGTGACGGTTACACGCACTCTTTTTTGAAGTTATACTTCTTTTGGCGCGTTAGGGAAAAGTTATGAGAGTAAATTTTTACGATGCACGCACACACCGTCACGAAAAACCGACACCCTGAAGTTAGCTATAGTCAACATTTTGTTTATTTGTATTTGTTGTTTGTATTCCTTTGTATTAAAACTTTCAATGTATTAAACACTTTTTTTCTATTGTTAGTGTCATTTTTTCTACAAACGTAGAATGTGGTGAAAGATAAAAAATTTTAAAAGATTTTTATCTTCTTACGCCAAAAAAGTATAACTTCTAACGCTCTTTTTTGTTTTCCTTTTTAGTTAAGTGATATTTATTGGTCATATTATCAACAACAATTATGGATTCTTATCAATATGTAATGATATAATAACTATGGTGGTAGAGCCACGCTGAAACTATTACTGGTTTCAGCATGAATGGGTCGGCTCGCCCGGGGTACTACCACCCGACCCATAGAAAACCGACGTGAAATAACAGTGCTTGCATTGTTGCGTCTCGTTCGGTCAGTGAGAGCGCCGGAGGCCCACCTCCCCTCCCCTATCCCCTTTCCTCTCCCCTCTCCCTCTTCCTCCCCTAACCCTTCCCCCAAAGGGTGGCAACGCACTAGCAACTCCTCTGGTGTTGTTAGTGTCCATGGACGGTGGTGATCACTTAACATTAGGTGACCCACATTAACATTAGGTGACCACGTTTACCACCTATCACATAAAAAAAAACTGAGCCACAGCAACGCGTAGCCTTAGTGGCGCATACAAGTTAATCCTGATAAGAGCGCCGCGATACTCTTCGATCCTTTACGACATAGTAATAACCTCGAGCCCATCAGGCTATACGGAACCGATATACCTTGGGCCGACGAGGTCAAATATCTCGGTGTTACATTAGATAAACATTTAAATTTCGAGTCACATATAGATAGAGTGCGAAACAAAGCCGCTATGGTCTTGGGTCGCCTCCATCCGTTGCTTTGTCATAGGAGTAAGATGTCCCTCAGACACAAGCTCACTTTGTATAAGACGTGTATCCGTCCCGTGATGACATATAGCAGTCCCGTTTTTGCGTATATGTCGAAAGATAATTTTCATAAGTTGCAGGTTCTTCAAAACCGCGTTTTACGTAAAGTGACCGGTGCCCTTGAGCACCCTTGAACTAGTTGTCAAAAGTGAGTGCCTTAAGCGCTCGCCCTAGTAGTCCGGTGAACCTGTTAAGACCTTGCTTGGTCAATAGCGTAGCCAGTTCGAAAAAAAAAAGTAAAAAAAAGTACCCTACTGCGTCTGTCTGTCGCGATAAACTCAAAAACTACTGAACGGATTTTCAAGCGGTTTTCACCAGTCGATAAAGTGATTCATGAGGTACGTTTTGGTATATAATTTGTCAAGGTTTTTTTTATAATCTTGGCGGGACAACGTCTGCCGGGCCCGCTAGTTTAGTATAAACGAGTACTATGGAAACACGAGTAAAGTCACCGAGCGGAAGCGAGTAAATATCTTCTTCTTACCCTTATCCCACATAAGTAGGATCGGTACAACATGTTTCTCATGTTGTGGTATATGATTTGGCTTAATTTTTACAGTCGGCCGCCTGCCTGACATCAACTCTCCTTGGGATTATTTTGTTGTAATAGCGAGTAAATATATAATAGTAAATACAAATGATTCTAATAAACATTGATTCCGGTCCAATCGAAAACTTGACCCGTTTTGTAAAGGATACGCCCGAACGCGATTTATCACAGTGTACGGTGGTACTTCGTATATATAGTTTTATCAGTAACTCATTACACAAATGTTCGGCGGAATATTTTTAAAACTGTTTTCGAGTTTGAAAAACAGCGATAAGCTATCGTGTATATGCTTACGTAACATTTTCGAAACGGTACGATAAGACGGTGTCATAGGTTCGCGGCGTTATCGCGGGCGCAGAGAGGGAATTTGGCTGTCAAAAATTTTGTCGTTGGGGGCGTTGACCACCTATTTTATTTTGAACGCGTCCGCGCGGATCGTAATGTTAATAAATAATAGTTTAAAAAACTAAAAAAAACACGCTTTCATAAACACGGTTCCAGATTACCTAGAAAGGAAAAAATCAGAAAATAGTATTTTTTATCATTTTTAACCGACTTCAAAAAAAGGAGGAGGTTATCAATTCCGTTTTTTTTTTTTTTTTTTTTTATGTTTGTTACCTCATAACTTTGGACTGGGTAAACCGATTTGATTATTCTTTTTTTATTTGAAAGGTGGTACTTCCAGTGTGGTCCCATTTCAATTTGGTACAGTTCCGACAACGGCATCTAGTGCAAAACCGTATAAGTTATAAATTTGCATTAAGTATGTACACGACAAATAGACGAATAACTCAATATCACGTTGACCGATTTCGATGATTCATTTTTTATTGGAAAGGATGTACTTCAAGGGTAGTTTGATGAGAGTTTGGTTAGGTTCTGATTATGGGATCCGTGACAAAGTAAGAAAACTTTCAAGAAACGAGCCTACTCCTTTCTTAAGGGCCGGCAACGCATCTGTGTTTCCTCTCGTGTCGCAATTGTCCATGGGCGGCCGTGATCACTTACCATCAGGTGACCCGTATGTTCGTTTGCCACCAATATTATAAAAAAAACTCTTCAATTCTTAGGAGCCTATTGTGCTTATGTTCGTTGCTGTGTTGCAACATGACGCAAGCATTGTAATTACATTACTTAAGGTGTATAATGTGTGAAGCGATGGTAGCCGAGTTGGTGGTAGAAACTATCGCGGATTACTGAAACGGTTGCGTTTGTACCAAACGTTACTTATTGTACAACCAATTGAAACCATATCGCATACCATACCGCAAAAATGCGCATATTTTCATATACTTAAGGCGGAACGGAGTTCGCGGGCACTGCTAGTAAAATATATTTATGTACACTAAAAATGGAAAAATAAAGTAAATTTTCAAAAAAAAGTATTAACCGACTTCAATATCAATCAAAAACCCATAAGGCACTAAAAAGCGGAAAATAAATAGTTTATCAAATCAACCAAATTAAATAAAACATATGAATATGTGTGCTACCTAGAGATGTACTGGAAGTCGGTACCAACCAAAATTTTTGTATTACAGAGACGCGAGAGTGGACTTAAACTTTGTACCTGTAGATGATATGATTTTCGGTTTGGTTGGCACCGACTTCCAATACATCTCTAGGTAGCACACATATTCATATGTTTTATTTAATTTGATAAACTATTTATTTTCCGCTTTTTAGTGCCTTATGGGTTTTTGATTGATATTGAAGTCGGTTAATACTTTTTTTTGAAAATTTACTTTATGTTACTCAAGACATTTTCCGCAATATCCTACAATCTCCTAATTGGTTGGACCGATTTTCACGGGGTTTTTACGCCTTTTTTGACAGATGTCAAAATGTCTTTTTTTATTTACATGTGTGTATATGTTGTGTAAAAAGGAAGTATTAGTGTGAGTAATGCATATTTTAATTAATTTAATGTACTTCTAATGCATTTTATATAAAATAAATAGCTTTCTGCACTTCTCCTCCATATAAACTTTAATTATGCCAAATTTCACGTTCATCCGTTCGCCAAAGTCCGTTAAAATGGGATACAAAGTTTAGGCTTCACGTATGAATATATACGATTTTTTAATTAATTGATTCTATTAAGATACAATATTATCCCAAGTTATAAGCAGAAATGATATTTTATGTTGTTATAAATAAATTACAGGACTGACCATTGTATTTTGCACCCATTTAGATCTCACTTCTTTTGTCGTTGAGGTCAACGACCAAGGTATACATCATAATAATGAACTTGGCTCTCATTTCACATTTATGTTTTTGATGGGATGTAGACTCGCGCGTAAATCGCTTCATCAGGACAGGCTCTTAGGGCCTAAGTTTAATAAAGTGTTTTTGATTTTGATTGATTCACTTGAAATTTGTCGTTACATTTTGGTCAATTAGAACGGTATCGTTGCAAAACTAAAATACTGTTAGCGGTCTGGTATCGTGTGACGTGCGACCCGGATACTGTAATTCGATTTTTATAGGGCCCGCAATGAATCGCCCGAATACGTCCCCGGGCAGGGTCCTCAAAACAGAACATGTTTGGATAGTGAAGGAAAAATTTTTCGATTCGCCATTATCGCTCTGTATTTGTTTGTCGACTTATAAAAATTACTACAAGATAACAACACCGGTGTTATTATGAACGCATTTATTATTTTAATGATATTTGTAATTACGAGTAACTGCGTTCGTTCTAATAAACTTATTAACGTTGTAAGTTTTGCTCGCGGCTTCGCTTATTTAAACGACTTATAAGATAAGGAGTTTCGCGATTCGGTTGTGTTTTTGGAAGTAGAAACTTCTGTAGGCGCGCTGAACGGTATTTTTTGCAGTAGGTACAGTCATACGCAGCAAACGAACAGGTGGGTCACCCGATGTTAAGTGATCACCACTGTACATAGACAGTTGCAACACCGGGGGAGTCGCAAGTGCGTTTCCAGCCCGTGTTGGGGAAGGGAAGGAGAGGGGAGGAAGGAGAAAGGAGGTGGGCCTCCGGCGCTCTCACTGACCGAACGAAACGCAACAATGCGTGCACTGTTACGTCGGTGTTTCTGTGTGTCGGGTGGTAGTACCCCGAGCGGAGAGAGTTCCATTCATGCTGGAACCAGTAATAGATTCAGCGTGGCTCCACCACCTACATTAATGGGTTCCGATCGTTTTAACATTAGCCGCCGTATTTTTATGTCTTTTTTTTTTTAAATTAATTAAACGAATTTAAATGTCAAAATATTTGTAATATATTTTTTTTTTATTGAAATTCTTTCAAATTACCGTTGAATATTTTTACTTTTTATTTATTTATCTCATAAAAGCAATTTCGGACTGCTCGCGGACTTCGTTATCAGATAATAAATCTTAAAAGGAATTTTACACTTTATAGTATTATGAAAATTTACGACGTCATTTAGAAGCAGTCGACTGCACGATTTGGGGTATTTTTTATTACCACATTTCAAAATATGGCCACATCACTACATAGTATAAAACAAAGTCGCTTTCTATCCCTATGTATGCTTAAATCTTTAAAACGACGCAACGGATTTTGATGCGGTTCTTTTTAATAGATAGAGTGATTGAAGAGGAAGGCTTATATATATAATAACATCCATTAAATAGTGGAGAAATACTGTTATTTTTGAGGTTTCTAATGTGATGTCGTAAATAATTACATAACCGTTTCGATGCAGACGAAGTTGCACGGGTCAGCTAGTAGAGAATATACCGAAAAGTGCCCAAAGCGCCAACATCAGTGCCACGCAGACGTTATATATCAACTGATTAATTACATCTATGCGTAATGCGAGTTTTTACGGAATCTTAATGTAATGATTTCTATTTTTTACATTTTGTACCTTTTTTTTAGCACGACAAAATGACTGCACTGTACCTGATGGTAAGCACAGTACAATCCAAAAACAATGGCGACCACCGACTGACACACTATCCATCGCCGGTCGCTACTGTCATGCCGGCCTGCGAAAAGCTGGATATGCACAGGCTGATCCCGAAACGCGACCCGCAGAAGCGACTCACTATGACGGGCTTTTTCGCCGTATACATGGTGGCTGCGACCTAGTCGGGCTGTAAAACCCTACAACCCCGCTTTCGCCATTGCCTCGTTCGTTATTCAGCAGGGTGCACCACGTGCAGGTGAGGTTGGCTTGGATGTCTGAAGTCTTAGATGTTATTCGACACCCCTTACACTCCCAAAAGTCAAAGTCAGTCAGTCAGTCAAAGACTGTCCAAAGTCGATTGACATTTTATTTACATTTATTTTTCTATTATAGGTTTCATATTTAAAATTTTTATAATGGTTTATTATATCTAATATTATATTACTATTACTAAAAAAACTCTGAAACCACGAATCATGGAAAAAAAAAAACAGAAAATGCAGTCCTCGGGAATATTCTAAATTTGGCTAGTTTTCTGTTACATGAAAATGGCAATATAGCAAGCAAACCATAATCTTGAAGAACTTCGTTTTTAACCGGAACGAAAAATTGTAAGGCTAAAAGAGCCCATCGGACTTCCTAACTATATAATAATAATCATAAATACAGTGGTACAACAAAATAATTCCAAGGAGGGTTGATGTCAACAGGCGCGGCCGATCGTAAAAATAAAGCCAAATCATACACCACAACATGACGAACATGTTGTACCGACCGTACTTATATGGGATAAGGGTAAGAAGAAGAAGAAGACGATATAGTAGATAAATTAAATATTTAGTCTTAGTTTCATTAAAATCGGTTTACTCTAATAACGTTCGATAGTAAAACGGGTAATAAACCCTTTCGGTTACTTCGTGACGTACCCACGTTCCTTTTCAAATGAAAGTGAAATCACATCGACACTGTGCTTTAACATAGACGCGTAGAGGATTGTGTATAATTTTTGAATTTTTTCTAGATAATTCACTCAAATATTAAGCACCTATTTTTTTAATTGATTCAGAACGAGAATCGAGTGCCGAGTGTATTCCAGAAATATTGCTAATGTCTAAACAATCACCTGGTGTGTAGATTCCATTCTATATAGTTCTCAATAATAAAATAGAAATTACATTTGAACATCACATCCCTAATCATTTTTATGTAACGGAATCAACATGGCCGCTAATTTATTTATTTTTTGTTTCAGATTGACAAAGCCCACCGCATAAGGACTTAACATTCCACATAGAATATTTACATAAAATACTTAGAGTACCTTAAATAAAAAAATATTATATTTTAATGTATCTACATTAGACTCGAAAACTGTCGACCAAAATTTTCTACCAAACTTATATAGAAAGAAAAAAAATTATATATTGTATAGAGAAAATTAATAAAAAATGAGAAATAATTTATGTAGATAAAGAGAATAAAAAAATCTTGTAAACTGCCTTCGATATACCAAAGTTATTTATTTAAGTGAAACATATATATTTGTGAAGTAACGGCTGTGAGAGGGACAAGATGATGCCACAGCAATACTGCCTACGGTGGAAGCATCACCATTCCAACGTTCAGAGCATGTTCTCACAACTACTGGAGAAAGGTGCGTGGTTATATATATATTCTTATTTGGTTTTAACCTACAGATATGTATTTATTAGCGTTTTACTGTTTATTATTTAATAAAAAATAGATTGATCGCGCTCTGATTATTTTCGAAATTTATTATACCTATATAATATCATTAATATTTTATTTATGTACCGCGGCTCTACTTTCTCAATTTTGTTTTTCATAAAATGATATCTACATTTATAACTGATTTATATGTAGTAAGGGGTTATATGTTTATGTGTTACGTGTGCAGAGTTTTTGTAATTTCTGTACCGCCCTCTCCCCCCTTTGTCAGCAAAAGTAAGCAATACCTATATAAATAATTAATATTTTATTTATGTACCGCGGCTCTCTCAATTTTGTTTTTCATAAAATGATATCTACAGTTATAAGTGATTTTTTATATAATAAAGGGCCGTTCAAGTGTTACGTGTGCAGAGTTTCTGTAATTTCTGACCGCCCCCTCCCCCCTGATCAGCAAAAGTTAACAATACTCTGCCCCGGCAGCGCGAGGTGTGTCCAATGTAGATCCTACATGTAGATCCTACATTCTCCTGTATAAAAAAAAATGTTAGGTCGCAAATTGCATAAAACAGGCAACAGCCCAAGCGGAAGTGTGCCGTGGACCTGTTTAAACCCTTATTTTCTGGTTTGGACTGGTTGAAGAGTGATGAATAAAAATAAATATAAAGCGTGACTCAAACTCGTGTTTAATGTAACGAAAATATTTGTGCACAATACAAAGTTCGGAAGCGAACAGTCTGTATGTAACGCCGCGACCCCCAACCACATCCGATGCGGTGTTGCCAATAATACATTATTCAGTTAAGTAATTTATATTGGTTCCCAACCAGGACCCTTGAGCTAGTTGTCAAAATAAAATCGGCTGAGTGCCTTAAGCGCTCGCCTTAGTAGTCCGGGGTGAAGCTGTTAAGACCTTGCTAGGCCAATAGCGTAGTCAGTTCGAGGAAAATAAAACATAATGTAAACGAGCGAGTTTTTAAATGTCCCGGTTATATATAGGATATTCAAATTTGATCTAACTTGTTTATAAATCGATGTCTCAAAATAGATTTGTTTGTTATTACAGAAATGTTAATTTTATTCCTCATCGTCCATCGTCGCGTCATTGCACGTTTAAGAATTTTAAAAATAATCCGTTGTCTATATATATCATCGGAATTCCATAGTTCTCTATTGGTCGTTTTTGAAACGGTGTTTCTTACTGCGGCTTGCGGTAGGAGTTAACTCGTAGAAATCGTCACGTAAGAGAAATGCGTTATGTCCCTCCGTGCTACATTTTCTCTCTCTCTCTGTATTTTTCTATTGTATTGTATATCTGTGAGAGCATCGTGTGCCGCCGGTTGTGTAACCTAATTACTGAACGCCTGGGAATTACATAAAAAGTTATTTTTATTTAGCTTTTTTTATATAGTTTATAATTCCCCATCTATACTATGTGTATACCAATAATAATATTATAAAGAGGTAAAGTTTATGAGTTTGTGACGTTGTAGGGGGTAATCTCACGAACTACTGGTCCGATTTGAAAAATTTTTCAATGTTATATAGCTCATTTATCGAGGAATGAGGCTATATATCATCACGCTAAGACCAATAGACGCGGAGCACCAATGAAGAATATTTCAAAATCGGGGCTTTTTTTGCTTTTTTTCCGCTGCATCTTAGCCCAAAATAACTAATCCACGCGTACGAAGTGATTAGAAGCTATTAGCTAATTATATTATTCTATAATAATATTATAAAGAGGTAAAGTTTGTGAGGTTGTAGGGGGGTAATATCTGGAGAGTCGGAGAGAAAATGTTCGAACGAAAACGTTTCTTACGAACGATGAGAGATATATGATTGAGTTCTAGAGAAAAGTTGTAGCTTGATAATGCCTATTACCGCTCAACGAAGTGGGCACACGGGTCGGTTAGTTTATTAATAAAGGAATATTTCCCTTAAAATATTAAATTCATCTTTTTTATTTCATTCCTTAGTTTACGTTAACAGTACGTCTTTATATATAATACTAGCGGGCCCGGCAGACGTTGTCCTGACCTGTTTATAAAAAAAATCCTTGACAAATTATATATCAAAACGTTCCTCGCGAATCATGTAAAACCGACGGAAAGTAACAGTGCTTGCATTGTTGTTTTTCGTTCGGTCAGTGAGAGCGCCGGAGGCCTACCTCCCCTCCTCTCTCCTCTCCCTCTTCTGCCCCTAACCCTTCCCCCCAAAGGGTGGCAAACCACTTGCGACTTCTCTGGTGTTGTTAGTGTCCATGGACGGTGGTGATCATTTAACATCAGGTGACCCACCTGTTCGTTTGCCATCTATTACATAAAAAAAAACCTTATCCACTGGTGAAGACCGCATAAAGATCCGTTCAGTAGTTTTTGAGTTTATCGCGAACAGACAGACATACAGACACGGTAGGGGACTTTGTTTTATACTATACTAGCCGACCCGTGCCCACTTCGTTGGGTGGTAATACGTAAGCGTGGAATGGTTATTTTGCGCTAAAACGCAGCAGAAGCTATGAAAAGGAAAAAAATACCCCGATTTTGCAACATTCTTTATTGCTGCTCCGCTCCTGTGTATCTTAGCGTGATGATATATAGCCTATAACCTTCCCTGATAAATGAGCTATATAACACTGAAAGAATTTTCCAAATCGGACCAGTAGTTCCTGAGATTACCCCTTACAACGTCACAAACTCACAAACTCTACCTCTTTATAATATTAGTATAGATTAGC
>MU159925.1:12371-33698 GCA_015888305.1 Antheraea pernyi | reverse complement strand
TGTACCGGTTTTGCAATGTTTATTAGCGCAGATAACTCAGAGCGGTTTTGTATGTTGCTAGATTCAAAGGTAAACTGTTTTGCCTTAGAGGGCAGCACTTGCGAACGTTTTTAAAGGTGCGTTCACGAAAACTAGTGGACAGATACATTCCTTTTAAAAGATAAAGTAATATGAAAATAAAAGATTTGTGCTAACATATAAACTACTACAGATAACAAAACTACGGAACAATATATGTGGCCGATAAGGAATGTATATTGATATACGTCATTTTAACTCGTCAGCTCTAGTTTACTTGCTACCCTTATTTTGATTTTTTATTTTAATTTTTAACTAGCGGCCCACCCCGGCTTCGCACGGGCTTTAACAAAATTATCAAAAATTGTAAATTTTAACACACAGACCCACCCACATACATTTATTCTTTATGCGTCGTGTCACTTAAAAAGAATTGTAACGAAGGTTTGGATATTATTATTTTAATGGATTTAGTTTTTATTTTAAAGCAGAAAATTTAAACCTCCCGCAAATGACGAGAATTTGGCTCGTAAGTTGCCTTGTATAATTGAGAATAACTTTATGATGCAGATACAAATCGGCTAATATTTCTATGGCGTTATGTTTACAAATACCTAAGCTTATTGTATGACATCTACGATCTAATTATTTCGACTACCGCTACAGCCATCTATTTATATAGATTTAGAGCGTTTTCAGTTTAGACGATTTGTGTCGGACCGCTGCCGTACGGTTGATCACAGATTTATGAGTGGGTGTCGTACGACAGCCGGACGATAGAAGTACGACTTATATCGGAATACTATGCGGTTGCAGTCCGGCTGTATCTTAGTGATGTCCACCAATTCAGTTGAGTCATGAATTCAGACGTGGAAGTAATATTGTTTGTATATGTCTTTAAAAAAAAATTGAATACAGAAATAAATGATTAACTGGAGAATTCATTTAAAATTATTTTTGTATATAATTTTTTTTTTCACATATACCTTCCCAAATCTTTATTCTGTATACGATTACAGTAATCGTTATATTTTGAGTTGCATATAGTGGTCTGGAATTGCATTTCGTCTATAAAAATTTCAATTTTCGTGTCATGCCTAATAAGAGAGTATACAAAGTTTTTTTTATATCATAGGAGGCAAAACGAACACTCGGGTCACCGGATGTTAAGTTATGGTGCGTCTAATAATATGGCCAGGGAATAATATGGCACAGTTCATTCTACACTATAGTGTACTCTGTAGTATATATTACACTGATTTAAAAAATCGACTATTTTTTTTAAATCTTAAATATATCGAAATTGTTGTCGGAAATGATGAAAAAAAAAATCCTGTGAAACACACAACCCCAGTATTAATAAATATTAAAATAATATTATTTTTTATATTTCACATATTTTATTTTTTCTAACAGACTTTTTTTAGCAGTTTTTATGGAAGTGTCAACTTTCTAATACCATCGTATCTTAATTTTTTAATCTATTCAAATTTTTTTTTCAATTTACAGTTATTTTTATCTATTATTTATTTATTTGATTTTATAAAATCATAATATTATATATTTTATATTTATGCAATGAATTGTATTGTCACAATTATATTTGACAATTTTTCTTTATGCACTCGATAGTTTCGTCAAAAAATTGGAAAAAAATATATATTAAAGTTGAATAACTTCGAAACGCGTAGGTTTATCAAAAAAATATAAGATCGCTTTTCTGTAGAGCGTTCAATTTTATACAAGAAAATAAAATAATTGGTCTAGCCTTTTTGACGGATCAGTAAAGAGTTATAATATTCTAAACTAAAAAAAAAAACAAACATTCCCATATTAATCATACGGGAAGTTGAAATTCACGAATCGGCCCATATTAATATTAAGGGCTGTGGCTTTCACAGGAATTTTTTTCATCATTTCCAACAATATTTTCAATATATTTAAGAGAGAAAAAAAATTGTCGATTTTTTTCAACCAGTCTAGTATAATACTAAATTGTGAATGGGATAATTTATTGGACTTGAGAGTGTTTCTATTTTTGTCAACGAATCCTCTAGATTATTACTGCCATTGTCGAGTAGGTAGTAATGTTACTAGTTTCTTGTGTTTCATTTACATATTAAAAACTGAAATCCGTATTAATCTATGCGAAACCTTAATACTCACCAAGCTCAATTAATGTATCTCAGTTTATAGCCCTTGTCTATTGAGTAGAACTAAAAAACTTCTTCAACGAGTCCAAAATGCATGCGCTCGGTACTGCTATCGTATCCCACCGCGTGCTCATCTAACGCCATATCTAAATGACGCACATATTTTAAAAATGGAGGCACGTTATAAGTTATACTTCTCTAAACTACTCTTCGGAGTTGTAGAATCTGAACATCCGACATCATACCTGTACAACAAACTTGAGTGGTTAGGCCAACAAAGGAGAGTCGGGAATCGTAGTAACTTAAGCTGTCTAAGAGTTCCTAAGATCAAAACCATAGCCTTTTGAGGTAGAGATACCAGGCCACAAAATGCTGGAACAATATTCCCCCACCCATCTGTAATTCTATATCCTTATTTGGTTTCAGCTCAAAATTTAAAAATTTTCTACTTTCAATGCAAATAACTTAGCCTGTTATTCTACGATTTTATATTTTTATTTATATGTGTATATATATATATTTATGTGTGTCTGTATTTATATATTCATTGTTGCCTATTGTTAATATATCATATATATTAATACGTGAAGCCCAAACTTTGTATCCCTTTAACGGAATTGCGCGAACGGATGAACGTGAAATTTGGCATAGTTAAAGTTTATATGGAGGAGAAGTGCAGAAAGCTATTTATTTTATACAAATTGTATTAGAAGTACATTAAATTAATTAAAATATGCATTACTCACACTGCTGCTTCAATTTTACACAACATATACACACATGTAAATAAAAAAGACATTTTGACATCTGTCAATAAAGGACTTCAAAAAAGGTTGTGAAGGAGGTTGCAATGCTCGACTGTATGTATTATTTTACTCTTACGTTCCAATTACCCTTTTTCATTCTACATTCAACAATGATATTATAACATACAACTATTATTATAATATTTATCCCATTAAAAAATCAATGAACTATGGTCGAATGTCGACCACTGGGCGCTCACTAGTATGTACTTATTATCTCATATTTAACTTCTATTACCATTTCTTTTTTTCCAAACTTATATAACTTCACTACACGAAACACTAAATTGTCGTGGTGGTCTAGTGGTTTGACCGGTGGAATGTCAATCCGATGTCCGCAGGTTCGAATCCTGGCGTGTACCAACGAATTTTCCGGAATTCGCGTACATTTACCAATTTAAATTGGTAATATTATCGGCTGACGGTGAAGGAAAACATCGTGAGGAAACCTAACCCTGAGAAATGTTCTTGTAGTACTACTGAATGTGGGAATACAAAGAACTGTTGATTTTCTCAGAGTTTGAAATCGCCAATACGTCGTGGGCTCCATGCCCCGTGGTATTATTTCCCATTCACATCACAAGTGTATTATCTAACTATGTTACATAGTTACAAAATATTGAGTCGAATAGCACAAGAATATGTTTAAAATATATAACTCCAAGTTTTTTTTTTATATCAACCAGTGGTAGTCTTTGACGTTCATAAGCGTCTTATTAGGGCCTAAACTGAATAAAGTATTTTTGATTTGATTTCTATGATATAAAAAAAAAACTTGGAGTTATATATTTTAAACATATTCTTGTGCTATTCGACTCAATATTTTGTAACTATGTAACATAGTTAGATAATACACTTGTGATGTGAATGGGAAATAATACCACGGGGCATGGAGAACTGAGATGCAACAAAAACTCCTTGGAGAGTTCTAACAAGATGGCCGCCATCTTGTTAGCGTATGTAAGAAGGAAAACAACCCAGTCATCGAGAAGAACCGGCAAGAAACTCGATCGGGTACATTTTTTTACATATATTTCCAATACATCATACAATAGCTTTTAGTGGATGCACAGAGAGGAGTCGATTCCAGACATCACTATCGTTCACGTACTGAACCACTCTATATTATCCTTTTGAATCTAAAACCCGTTTGCCGTGGCGCTTAAATTTACAGTCCGGCAAATCGGTAACATGCTTCGGGACTTTATTGTAGAACCTAATTCTCTTGGTGAGATAGGTCTTATCATGAATGCAGTACTTTAGTAGTGATGCATGTTTAAATAAACAGATAGACAGACAAATATTTTTTAAAATAATTGATTTGTATTTTATTACTTAATAGCGGGCCAGGCAGACGTTGCCCCGTCCTGATTTAAAAAAAAAACCTGGACAAATTATACACCAAAACGTTCCTCGTGCATCACTTTATCCGCTGGTGAAAACGTCATAAAGATTCGTTCAGTAGTTTTTGAGTTTATCGCGAACAGACAGACAGACAGACGCGGTAGGGGACTTTGTTTTATACTATGTAATGATATAATGATTACATGACACCTGCAACAAATTTTTTCACAAAAATCTAAAAAGTACACACGTTAGATGTACATTTTTATTATATTTATAAATAGACAGATTATTTGTAAGATGTGACTTTGATACAAATTTAAAGAATATTAATTAAATAATAACGTAACCCACTCTCATTGCAGGTAATTCCATTTCCCAGTATTGAAGAACTAAAGGCTAACGTTGCGTTACCAAGTGTTGTTTTTCCATCTGATCATATTGCTCTAATATCGGATTTAAGATTTATTTATTGATACAATTATTTATTTATGAAATGTGCTTGATGTGTGAAGCTTGAGCATTTAATTTGATATTAAATAAAGCGCATCCTAGACATAACAATAAACTGTTGGATGATAGAGCTATTTCTTCTGTGACATAGAAAGATCTCACAGCTAATATAATTGAAACGAGGTATTAATTGTTCCCTTCCGCGGCACAGAAATGTGTTTTCGATCAAATGTATGTTGGTGACAATACAGTCAGGTATACATGTCCCATAACTCCTTCCCGGTAAACGTCCACGTATTCTCCTCGTAACTATCGGAAGTATTGCATTAAACTAATTATTGTTTTATAAAGCATCCACAGTCTCAGCAACGATCGGATTTGCTGACGCAGCTACCAGTACTGCTGACACCACTTTCATTTTGGTATTCGTAGTGAGCTTAGCGTAATTTTTGATAGAATGTGCAAGATAATTGCTTGTGTGTTAGCAGAAGAAGAAGAAGAAAGAAAAGCTATAAGAAAGAAAAATCATCTAACATACGAATAATAACACAAACAGCACGATTGCTGGAATAACACGTATGAACAGATAGACGATAATCGAAAGTAAATGGTGGACAACGCGGCGCGAGCGCTTCCTTGTATAATATGAATTGGACGTGCAACATAAACAGATCGAGTTGGATCGTTGATGAGAGAGATCGTCCCGTCGTTTAACGCTCGAGGACGTTCATTGAGATTCCGCGATTTCGCCTGTCCTGCGAAACGATGCGTTCCACCGCCGCCGCCGCGCCTCGGCCGGCGCCGTGCGCGAGAAAGCCCGAAAAAGGCCCTTCTCAGGGCCGACCAGATCGACCACCGACGACCACAGCACTGCCTACGGACGCAGTTGCCCCCGAAATGAAGACCACCGCACCCCTCACCGGACACCACACCATCGTGCCCGCAACTCGCCCCCAGCCCTCGGAGACGCGACAGAGGCTGCCCAGCGGGGAGTCCACATCGACGTTTTACTCCGAGAGTGATGTGGTCACTCTCGCCGGTCTATTTTTAGACCGGACGAGGTCGACGTCGATGGGGATGATCCGCTGGATGGCGCTGTACCTGCGCCTCCGGGAGGCTGAGGGCGAAAGGAAGAAACCTTCAGCCGACGACATCGCGGCGCTCGAACTCGCCGCCAAGGGGACACTAAAGATACCGAACATATCAGACTGTCAAAAACAGGTGATCACTGAAGCGATTTGCCGCCGCAAGTTCAGCGAAAGAGAATCATCTTCTAGCACCTCTACGACTCCCAAACGCCAAGACCCGAAGAGGAGCAAGCTACAAGACGCCTAAGGCACCACGCCGCGCGGAAAAATAGCGGAGCAGGCGGTCGCACCCACGCCGGCTCCCGCTTCGTCGCGAGGGGCTGCCCGCGAGCAGTCCCCCCCCGTACCGAGTACGGAACCCGCGATAGCTATACCGCGGCGCGAGCTAAAGACCACTGACCGCGCAGTGGCGCCATCCGCGCATGCGCAGACGCAGACGCCACTCATCGCGGTCTCAAGACCACCGCAAGGTTTAGCCGCCAACCCAATAGAGCGAGACGCAAATATACATCGAAGACCACAAGAAGGTACAGCCGCCACCGACGCCGAGAAAATCGAGCGAAAACATCGCCTCCCCCCGATCGTCGTGGAAAGCCTCCCTGAATGGACCGAGCATCTACGGCGATTGGAAGGATTAATAAGACGCACCCCGAATGTACGGGCATATGGGAACGGGCTACGGTTCTTCCCAAACGACGCCGACGAACATAACGTCATATGCAACTACCTGAAACTTCAAGAAAGGGCGAGTTGGTTTACTTACTCGCCCCAACCGAGACAATGCCTGAAGGTCGCTATCCGCGGCCTTCCAAGAGAGACCGACCCGCAATTAATAATCGAAGACCTCAAAGCGAAAGGCTTCGAACCTGAGTTCGCCCGACAGATAAACGCTAGGAGTGGTAGAAATGGGTGCGTCTACTACGCAACGCTAAAAAGAACGCCGGAGCTCACGCCCGCTATCTACGAGATAGTCAGGCTACTAAGACTACCAGTTCAAATAGAAGCCTGGAGAGGGGAACGCCGGCTGGCACAATGTTTCAGGTGCCAGCAATTTCGGCACTCATCCCAGCAGTGCCACAGAGCAATCGCCTGTGTGCGGTGCGGCGGCCCGCACTACGCACACCTATGTGACCGACCTAAAGAAGAGCCGGCGTCCTGTGCAAATTGCGGGGGCGCTCACACGGCTAATAACAAGAGATTCTGCCCTGTATTCAAGAAGGAATTGAGAAATCGCCGTGCCGGCACCGTGGCCCGGTGCACAAACGCCGGACGTAAATACGAGGCCGGCCCGGCGCAACACACTGTCACAGAAACCGCAGCGGCGAGCCTGATGGCTCCCGCCAATGACCCTCCTCCTAGAGGCAAAACCTGGAAGACCCGAACAACGAGAAGGATGCACTCAACGCCAGCCGCAGCACAGCCCGCGGACTCGTCCGCCCGCCCCGACTGCTCGAGCCGACAGGACACACCACAATAGTTGATGACCGAGACCACACCGGAATCGAGGACAACCACGGGGCATCGACCTACACAAGGCCGACCACCCGCAACATTAGACACCCCCACAGAAGGTGGGGGGAGAGTGATTCCACCGCCAGAGGGGAAACCCTGATGCGGTCTCCCCACGCACGCCCCTTGCGGGGCGTGCGCGAGAAGAACCCCCGCGCGCGTTGATGAGAGTATTATATTTATTATATATTATATTTGGTGATTAAAGTAAGATCGCTGCTCGGTCTTAATTGTTAATTTTTTAATTTCACTCCTTTTTATATTTACAATTACCCAACTGCCCAGAATGTTCTTTTTTTTTAAAATGACAACATATGTCCGCGCACAATTTCGCCAATGTCACGTGGAGAATGGAGATTTTTTTATTTTATTTTGAAATCAAAAATACTTTACACAATTTAGGCCCTGAGAAGGCGCCTGTGAACGTCGAAGCTATCACCGGTTCGGAAAACAACCCAGTCATTTAGAAGAACCGGCAACAAACTTGATCGGGGTTATTTTATTTGCATTTAAGTATTTTTTATTTTATTCAGACCATGCTATAAATAAAGGAAACACATTTAAAGTACACATAACACATACTTTTAGATTACAGACATACACAAGACAATGACATTAAAATGTAAAGTATAACGTTGTTGGTTTTTATGAATTTCGACAAACATTCTACAATTAAGTAGTTATTCGCAACAAGAATGAAAATACATATAAATTATTTTTCAATTCTATTTTCGGCGACCAATCATCTAGATTTATTGCTATTGGCAAGTAGATAATAATAAGTGTCTAGCGATAATTTCAATGGTCCAACAAGATGTTGATCCCTTGTTAGAATTGTTTCCCATTCGCTTCACTTTTGCACAATAACCAAACTATATTACATAAAATGCCACAAATATTACTCAATAGAGAGTCTAATAGTACAAGATCATGGAGAAAATATAATAGCCACTACATGGTAGATTAAGATTTCGTCAAAAAATGTCACATATAGTGTCAATAGGACGGGGAATAGAAGGAGGTAACATATCACAGAGAGAGTAACTGTTTCTAACATAATTAAAACCATTGTCCAGAATCAGTGTTTCTTCGTATATTTATTGGGCACGTTCTATAGTATTGATAAGCGTTTTGGTGAAATTTGACATATGTGGTGTTGTTATCTTGTGTGACTTTGTGTTTACTTTCATCCAAAGAACGTAGGGCGTATCTGCCGTTAATTTTTAATATTGAACTAGTTGAATCAGGGCACAAAGGTGCAAATGAACGAAGCTAGAGGGGTAAGAGACTTTTCGACTTTTCTTCGATTTATGATTTAGTTAGTGCCGTTAGTGGCACCAATTTTCCTTACAGCGTAAGTATGAGTTTTATAATATTTACGAATTACGCCTGCGGATTAAATTACAGAGGAAGATTAAAAATAAGTCTCAATGGAACAATTCCATGATTAACATAACTATAAAAAGATTCAGTATTTTCGCAGTTACATTTTTGTTTTTCATTGGGAGTATCTCAACTTGTTTGTAAAGGAAAACGCATTACACGACATATTTACAGGATATATATGTCTAAAGTGGAATATTTTTGAGCATGATGAAAATAATTTGAAGGTTAAATTGTATCGTTTTGTGTGCAATATATTTCAAGGCCACGTTTCTGGTAGGAAAATAAGGTAATTAGGCATTAAAGCCGGAGAAAAAAAGGGAGAGAAACATTTAATATAATTGTATATAAAAAATATATAATTGGATTAATATTCGTACATCGTACAAACGAGTTTGATCAAAAAGGTCTAGGAAAGCAGAATACAAGTTACGTTATTAACTAATTAAAAACCGATTAATATAAATACTATTTTTATTATTTCAAATAAATAGAAAAATTTGTGAAGTGCATATTGTTTTGAAAAAAATGATTTTGTCTCTTGTACGAAGTACATACTTTCTTCTTAGACAAATATAAATAATATTAATGTACTAAGATAAAGTATACTCCACAGAAAATAGGTTTATTTTAGAGGCTACTATCAAAGTACCTACTGGATGCCCTGGACAGGCTGTAGAGACATACGCTGTTGCTGTACGCATTGTTAATGATCCAGATATTAGAGTTTATACAGCTGCTTCAGTTGCGCAGAGACATTGCCTGACTAAGCGTGTTCTACCGTCGGTAACATGGCGAGTGTTTTAAAAAGCTATCCAATCTAATCCCTTCCTCTACTTTTCATAACTGGACCACGCGCGCTCGGCTTCTGAGACACAGTTTTACGGTAAATCCTATCTGGGCACGAAATAACAAGTTCGCAGCATTTTATATTTGCCGTACCTTGAAGTTGTGGAAAAATCTCCCGACTAATGTATTCACGCCTTCTTATTTGGAGTCGTTCAAGCGTTACGTGAAGAGACATTTACGCAGGCTGACGTGACAGCGACGAGCGGGGACGGATAGTGTGTCTCTCGTTGGTCGCCTTGGTTTTTGGATTGTACTGTGCTAACTATCAGGCATAGTGTAGTCACTATGCCGTACTGCTATAAAAAATAAAGGGCTATAATTTATTACCGTGCTAACTTACGGAATATTGGTGATATCTATTAGATCTTGGATAATATGTTTTAAATAAACTATGTATTATGAATAACTATATCAAGCAGTTGTCTGGTGGTTGTAGGCAATTCCTTAACATGCGCTCATCATTTGAACGTCAGTACATTCCAATTATTAATTGTTTTTAAACAAACCTGACTCATAACATAAGCACTTGTTACTCATTTTGTCATCATTTTTTGTAAGACCGCCCACGACTTATCTACTGGTGGCGAATGACTTGGCGTAGACATCCAGCGGCACGTGGATAGTAACACCCGATGCAAAAACCAGATGTAATGAAAATATTAATGATGCGTTGAAACATGCTAAATATTGGGAAGATTAACATTATGAGGTGTCAGAGATAACTGGATTTTTTTTAAGGATAAGGTCATTGACTGGTGTTATTAGAATCAATATTAATACTATGAGCCATAAAATAGTGCATATTTTGGTATTGACTCACGTCAGCTTGTTTTGTTTCGGAACTAATTCGAGTATATCCAGTATTCCCATTATGATATAAAGCAAAGTGGTGAAGAAAAGTAAGGAAGCCTAAGCCCACTACCATGTGGGACAAATAGCCAGGAAAAGAGAGAGAATTACCCTAATACGGTTTAATTCGTTCGTCACGCTTGCGACTGTCATTGTTAAGTCATGGCTTAGTAAAATAATCGTTATTAGCACACAGAAAAAACAACAGTTACGCTATATCACGTAAAATATTACGAAAATGATAAATTCTGAGTAAAATTATTTGAGTTCTCGTATAAAATTTACTCGATTCGTGTATATTAAATTATCAGGAAATCCAGTCGAAATATTAATGTGTATCTGGAGTTTGTTACAGAAATAATGTGTGAACCAGACTGTTGGACACGTAAGGCGACAGTGAATCACGATTATGGGTGACGAATCCCTTAAAGTGGGGTCGCAGTTATAGCGTGTTTTCATTGAAGTATTCATTTAATTTCACTCCTTTTTATATTTACAATTACCCAACTGCCCAGAATGTTCTTTTTTTTTAAAATGACAACATATGTCCGCGCACAATTTCGCCAATGTCACGTGGAGAATGGAGATTTTTTTATTTTATTTTGAAATCAAAAATACTTTACACAATTTAGGCCCTGAGAAGGCGCCTGTGAACGTCGAAGCTATCACCGGTTCGGAAAACAACCCAGTCATTTAGAAGAACCGGCAACAAACTTGATCGGGGTTATTTTATTTGCATTTAAGTATTTTTTATTTTATTCAGACCATGCTATAAATAAAGGAAACACATTTAAAGTACACATAACACATACTTTTAGATTACAGACATACACAAGACAATGACATTAAAATGTAAAGTATAACGTTGTTGGTTTTTATGAATTTCGACAAACATTCTACAATTAAGTAGTTATTCGCAACAAGAATGAAAATACATATAAATTATTTTTCAATTCTATTTTCGGCGACCAATCATCTAGATTTATTGCTATTGGCAAGTAGATAATAATAAGTGTCTAGCGATAATTTCAATGGTCCAACAAGATGTTGATCCCTTGTTAGAATTGTTTCCCATTCGCTTCACTTTTGCACAATAACCAAACTATATTACATAAAATGCCACAAATATTACTCAATAGAGAGTCTAATAGTACAAGATCATGGAGAAAATATAATAGCCACTACATGGTAGATTAAGATTTCGTCAAAAAATGTCACATATAGTGTCAATAGGACGGGGAATAGAAGGAGGTAACATATCACAGAGAGAGTAACTGTTTCTAACATAATTAAAACCATTGTCCAGAATCAGTGTTTCTTCGTATATTTATTGGGCACGTTCTATAGTATTGATAAGCGTTTTGGTGAAATTTGACATATGTGGTGTTGTTATCTTGTGTGACTTTGTGTTTACTTTCATCCAAAGAACGTAGGGCGTATCTGCCGTTAATTTTTAATATTGAACTAGTTGAATCAGGGCACAAAGGTGCAAATGAACGAAGCTAGAGGGGTAAGAGACTTTTCGACTTTTCTTCGATTTATGATTTAGTTAGTGCCGTTAGTGGCACCAATTTTCCTTACAGCGTAAGTATGAGTTTTATAATATTTACGAATTACGCCTGCGGATTAAATTACAGAGGAAGATTAAAAATAAGTCTCAATGGAACAATTCCATGATTAACATAACTATAAAAAGATTCAGTATTTTCGCAGTTACATTTTTGTTTTTCATTGGGAGTATCTCAACTTTTTTGTAAAGGAAAACGCATTACACGACATATTTACAGGATATATATGTCTAAAGTGGAATATTTTTGAGCATGATGAAAATAATTTGAAGGTCAAATTGCATCGTTTTGTGTGCAATATATTTCAAGGCCACGTTTCTGGTAGGAAAATAAGGTAATTAGGCATTAAAGCCGGAGATAAAGAGGGAGAGAAACATTTAATATAATTGTATATAAAAAATATATAATTAGATTAGTATTCGTACATCGTACAAACGAGTTTGATCAAAAAGGTCTAGGAAAGCAGAATACAAGTTACGTTATTAAATAATTAAAAACCGATTAATATAAATACTATTTTTATTATTTCAAATAAATAGAAACATTTGTGAAATGCATATTGTTTTGAAAAAAATGATTTTGTCTCTTGTATGAAGTACATACTTTCTTCTTAGACAAATATAAATAATATTAATGTACTAAGATAAAGTATACTCCACAGAAAATAGGTTTATTTTAGAGGCTACTATCAAAGTACCTACTGGATGCCCTGGACAGGCTGTAGAGACATACGCTGTTGCTGTACGCATTGTTAATGATCCAGATATTAGAGTTTATACAGCTGCTTCAGTTGCGCAGAGACATTGCCTGACTAAGCGTGTTCTACCGTCGGTAACATGGCGAGTGTTTTAAAAAGCTATCCAATCTAATCCCTTCCTCTACTTTTCATAACTGGACCACGCGCGCTCGGCTTCTGAGACACAGTTTTACGGTAAATCCTATCTGGGCAGGAAATAAAAAGTTCGCATCATTTTATATTTGCCGTACCTTGAAGTTGTGGAAAAATCTCCCGACTAATGTATTCACTCCTTCTTATTTGGAATCCTTCAAGCGTTACGTGAAAAGACATTTACACAGGCTGGCGTGACAGCGACGAGCGGGGATGGATAGTATGTCTCTCGGTGGTCCCCTTGGTTTTTGGATTGTACTGTGCTAACCATCAGGCATAGTGCAGTCACTATGCCATACTGCAATAAAAAATAAAGGGCTATAATTTATTACCGTGCTAACTTACGGAATATTGGTGATATCTATTAGATCTTGGATAATATGTTGTAAATAAACTATGTATTATGAATAACTATATCAAGCAGTTGTCTGGTGGTTGTAGGCAATTCCTTAACATGCGATCATCATTTGAACGTCAGTACATTCCAATTATTAATTGTTTTTAAACAAACCTGACTCATAACATAAGCACTTGTTACTCATTTTGTCATCATTTTTTGTAAAACCGCCCACGACTTATCTACTGGTGGCGAATGACTTGGCGTAGACATCCAGCGGCACGTGGATAGTAACACCCGATGCAAAAACCAGATGTAATGAAAATATTAATGATGCGTTGAAACATGCTAAATATTGGGAAGATTAACATTATAAGGTGTCAGAGATAACTGGATTTTTTTTAAGGATAAGGTCATTGACTGGTGTTATTAGAATCAATATTAATACTATGAGCCATAAAATAGTGCATATTTTGGTATTGACTCACGTCAGCTTGTTTTGTTTCGGAACTAATTCGAGTATATCCAGTAAATTTTAGGAAGACCATCACCTGTCTGTCGAGTTTTTGGCGGGATTTTGGAATGTCATGTAGTGGATTTTATATTTTAATCATGATCTTGTGTTATCTGTATATTATGTCATATTGGTGGTGTTTTATATAATATAGTTTGGTTATTATATATAAGTGAAGTGAATGGAAGATAATATTACGGAGAATGGATTTTGACTTGCCACAAACTCCCTGAAAAGTTCTAACAAGACAGTCACCATCTTGTTAGTTCAACGAAACGATCGAAAGAAACTTGTAATACCATTGCGTACTCGACATTGACTGTAATAATCTACTAGAAGATGGGTTGCCAAAAAGAAATAAATAAAAAAAAACCTATCTGTTATGTGAAAATGAATGAAATCTTTCCAAATGTTATTGATGTCGTGTGAGGCTTATAGTAGGCGATGTAGACGATGATACAAGCAGATAATTAGCTAGCCGCCTATACTCTGTAGTATTCAATGAACGTAGATCGCCATACCACTGTGCTGTTACATTTGTTTACTTTATATTAATTAATTAAATATTTAATAGCCTGTAGTTTAAAACACAATTGATTTTTGTGAAAACTTTTTAACTGTATATAAATGTACGAGGTGTGATGAGAGATGAGATAAACAAAAAACCACAGTTTATTGTCAAATAAAAATTATAACAGGACAACGCAACAATGCCTCGCTAAATGTAGAACCATACACCTTGTAATAAATTACAATGGTGAATAGACACGACCCACTCCGCTTAGAATGTGACATCGACACGATTAATTTTTCACGTGAACAACTGGTTCACCGAAATATTTGTTTTATGTGAGCTGTGGTAGCGAATATTGTAATTAATTTACAACATTTTCTTCCCACAGCTTCGTGTCAACACGAATAACATAAATGACAATATTACTAGCCATAAAAGTTATATTTTAATTAGCTGAAGTCCACGACTTTGTCCTTGAAATTATTTAGTTTATCTGGATTTTTCACGAGTCGTCTTTTGTTTTTTATTCAAATTTTATAATCACTACAAATTATAAAACAAAGTTCTCTGCAACGTCTGTCTGTCTGTCTGTTCAGATAAACTCAAAAACTATTGAACGGATTTTTATGCGATTCTCACTAGTAGATAAAGTTTTTCCTGAGGTAGATCTAGGTATATAATTTGTTGTTTTTTTATTGTCAGGACGAGACAACTTCCGCCGGGCCCGCTAGTTGCTATAAAAAGCATATAATCGATTTATGATTATTATTTAGCCCAATAGTCGGCAAACCGCGGCCAGCAAAACCGCACGTGTCTCTTTCACTTCTTAGCTGCGGCTTTTCCACAAAGCGTTTAGTGCAGATAGGAAATAGTATTTGTTAATTTTCCTTGTAAGAGACAAGTTTGAAATGCTATCTTACAGAAAAGAGGCACATTTTTAGAAGGCAATAATAGAAGGCTAATTCCTAGCAAAAAAATAGCGAAGACAAGCTCGAAAGTTAACCAAATTGGTGCAACCGTTCGTAAGTTAGGATCTTATATCCATTGTGCAATTAATATTTATTTAAGAATCTATATACGACGTGTGTAAAACGCTAACAAAGGGGCCGGCTCTCAATTGCAGCTGTTATAATACGCACAGAGATGAATGTATTCATTATCCAGTTTTACTTAACCGTATGGCTAAATAGTATAATCTTTTATTACCGTCAATTGATTGATTACCCTATTTGTCAAGGTCAGTTTATGTGGAACAGTGTGGCGGCAAAAAATTTGTTACGCTTTAGCACCACCCAGGGGGCACAGGCAGGGGAATGAGAGATACACTTGTTGTAGACGTGGGTAACATCAAGCCTTCAATGTGGCATCCAGTTAAGTTCACATATGTTCTTTAGCTCCAATATAGCATTATTATCTTAGTATATATAAAAATCTAGTGTCATGATATTAGTCCTCGATGAATTCCTAAACTACTCAACCGGTCTTTATGAAAGTTGGCATTTATGTATAATTTGGTCTAACTTGAGAAATAGGATAACTTATATTTTGATTAATGACTTCAATATTTTAAATTAAAAATTTAAATAGTCGATGTTGATTATCGTTACTAATTGTAAGTTTCATCAGATGGCGCTTTAAATTAGTTGGTTGAGAGAAAACTGTAGGACTAACTGTTATTGATATCTCATAGATGGCGCTACGCAAATACTTTATCGTAGTTTTAATTGAACATGTAATAACTGAGCCACAGCAACGTGTGGGCGTGTCAGCTAGTTATCTATATATGTAAAGAAAATGTATCGTTTTCTTATATCTATTTCTTATATCGTCTATAAAGAAGTCTATGACATAATATTGTATAATCTGTGGTGTTTATGATGAAAATACGTTTTTAGAGAAGTGTTCAGATTGGTTGTTTAAATAAGTGGAAAAAGGGAGTGATAACTATAGAAAATCAGCTTTAATGTCGTTTCTAATAATATTTCAGGTAGGATTAAGATGTTACTTATATATTTTACTTATAGTAAAACAAATATTTGATAAATGTTTAACTAATTATATTTCGGAAACTCAATACTGTTTGATTTCATAATATCATTTCCTGCATCAACAAATAAGCCTTATATATATATATATATATTTTTTTATTTTACTTTAACACATATTGGTAGAAAAAATGGGGTTCTCGTATCACCACAAAAAGTCAAATTGAACCCGTCGTTTTGTATACGTGACGGGCGGCACACGCATCTCTCTGATACACAAAAATAATCCACTTAACCCAAACATTTTGCTGCACTAATTTATCTCTCTTAAGCTATTTCTAATCCACACGTCACCGTTCTCCAGGAAACTGTTCAGAACTGAAAAGAAAATAATGTTTGAATGATACAAATCTAAGTAATCTAACTGCTTATAAACTCACCTTTGATATGTGTCGTGGTCCATACGAATGTAATGAATTCCGATTTAATAAAGGCTTCGACTTGTCGATGGTATGAAGAAAATTAACTCCATTTTTGCGTTGATCAATTTTTGGTTGGGGAAAAACCTGTGAGTACGCGTCACCGACATGCTTGATTAATTATTGAACTGTATAAAAGTGTATATAATTATTGCTCAGGAGTGACAAATTGATGAGAAAACCAGACTTATATTAATAATTTCAATTTACGAATTATGGAATTTAAACAAATCACGCTATAATTTAGTGAAAAACTGAAAAGACAACACATCATTTATTTCATTCTTTTGAGTTTTCACTTCTGACGGCAGTTCTTATGACTGCCTCGATTTTTTTTATAGCATTAAACCTCGTCAATAGCTTCCAACTAAAAAACAGTTTTATTGTCGCCAAATGTATAAAAATAATATAATAAAAATAAATAAAGCTGAGGATATTTTGATACCTTCACGAGAAAGACATGGTTTCTTGAAATTCTGACGTTGAAATTAACATTCAAGAGGTCGTTTCTGGTCGTCGACCTTCTTTTTTGTCATTTAACTCGTATCTCATTCTTTAATAAATTAAATATTACATATAATAAAAATAAATAAAGCTGAGGATATTTTGATACCTTCACGAGAAAGACATGGTTTCTTGAAATTCTGACGTTGATATTAACATTCAAGAGGTCGTTTCTGGTCGTCGACCTTCTTTTTTGTCATTTAACTCGTATCTCATTCTTTACTAAATTAAATATTACATTTTACAAGAAAAATCGGATGTAATCGGACGACGTTTCCTTCTAAAATTTATTACCAGAGAAAATTGTAGGGTAAAGCATACGAATATTGACACCGTACTCTTAATATGTTTTTAAATAAAGCAAATACAAAACTGGTAATAACTATATTGTATTGTTTTCTTTGCTCATTCTATGCAGATTGATGGCAACCTCACCTGCTGTTAAGTGATGCTGACGGCAAACACGACGGTACACGGAGTTTATAGGAATTGAAGTTCAAATACACCTACCGAAATACACTTATAGGTGCTTAGTAATCTTCAATTTGAGGTTGGTAGTTAGCGAGATTGAGAAATTTGATTGAAAATTTATGAAATGCTCCACAACTATGTCATATTCCCATGATAAAATGGTCACTTGAGTTAAGATCATTCTAAGGCTAGATCTCACGTCAGCAGATGCAGTACCTGAACTGTGATTTACCCTTTAGCACCACCCGGGGGGCACGGGCAGGGGAATGAGAGATACACTTGTTGTAGACGTGGGTAACATCAAGCCTTCAATGTGGCATCCAGTTAAGTTGACATATGTTCTTTAGCTCCAATATAGCATTATTATCTTAGTATATATAAAAATCGAATGTCTTGATATTAGTCCTCGATGAACTCCTGTATCCGATGAAAGTTAGCATTTATGTATAATTTGGTCCAACTTGAGAGATATGATACCTTCTATTTCGATTAATGACTTCAATATTTTAAATTAAAATTATTATTGATTATTGTTACTAATTGTAAGTTTCATTGGTCTCGAACAGATGGCGCTTTAAATTAGTTTATTGAGAGGAAACTGTAGGACCAACAATTATTGATATCTCATAGATGGCGCTACACAAATGCTTTATCGTAGTTTTAATACAACATGTAATAACTGAGTCACAGTAACGTGTGGCCGGGTCAGCTGGTTATCTATATATATTTTACTTTAACACATATTGGTAGAAAAAATGGGGTTCTCGTATCACCACAAAAAGTCAAATTGAACCCGTCGTTTTGTATACGTGACGGGCGGCACACGCATCTCTCTGATACACAAAAATAATCCACTTAACCCAAACATTTTGCTGCACTAATTTATCTCTCTTAAGCTATTTCTAATCCACACGTCACCGTTCTCCAGGAAACTGTTCAGAACTGAAAAGAAAATAATGTTTGAATGATACAAATCTAAGTAATCTAACTGCTTATAAACTCACCTTTGATATGTGTCGTGGTCCATACGAATGTAATGAATTCCGATTTAATAAAGGCTTCGACTTGTCGATGGTATGAAGAAAATTAACTCCATTTTTGCGTTGATCAATTTTTGGTTGGGGAAAAACCTGTGAGTACGCGTCACCGACATGCTTGATTAATTATTGAACTGTATAAAAGTGTATATAATTATTGCTCAGGAGTGACAAATTGATGAGAAAACCAGACTTATATTAATAATTTCAATTTACGAATTATGGAATTTAAACAAATCACGCTATAATTTAGTGAAAAACTGAAAAGACAACACATCATTTATTTCATTCTTTTGAGTTTTCACTTCTGACGGCAGTTCTTATGACTGCCTCGATTTTTTTTATAGCATTAAACCTCGTCAATAGCTTCCAACTAAAAAACAGTTTTATTGTCGCCAAATGTATAAAAATAATATAATAAAAATAAATAAAGCTGAGGATATTTTGATACCTTCACGAGAAAGACATGGTTTCTTGAAATTCTGACGTTGAAATTAACATTCAAGAGGTCGTTTCTGGTCGTCGACCTTCTTTTTTGTCATTTAACTCGTATCTCATTCTTTAATAAATTAAATATTACATTTTACAAGAAAAATCGGATGTAATCGGACGACGTTTCCTTCTAAAATTTATTACCAGAGAAAATTGTAGGGTAAAGCATACGAATATTGACACCGTACTCTTAATATGTTTTTAAATAAAGCAAATACAAAACTGGTAATAACTATATTGTATTGTTTTCTTTGCTCATTCTATGCAGATTGATGGCAACCTCACCTGCTGTTAAGTGATGCTGACGGCAAACACGACGGTACACGGAGTTTATAGGAATTGAAGTTCAAATACACCTACCGAAATACACTTATAGGTGCTTAGTAATCTTCAATTTGAGGTTGGTAGTTACCGAGATTGAGAAATTTGATTGAAAATTTATGAAATGCTCCACAACTATGTCATATTCCCATGATAAAATGGTCACTTGAGTCATTCTAAGGCTAGATCTCACGTCAGCAGATGCAGTACCTGAACTGTGATTAGCTTAGCCCACCTCTCGTCAGCCCCGAAAGCTTACGGTTCAGCTACAAACAGTACTGCAGTGTTTATAAATGGAAGTTACTACTATAAGTAACTTTTATACTAGTAGTAACAGTCTATTCTGGCGTAATATTTTTTTGTTTCTCTTTTCCACTGTTTTCTCTTAAAAGAGAGGATTATTTGCATTATCAAGGCTCCTTTAGCTACATCTATCCGTACATAATCTACCATATTTAAAAATCTATTTTTTGTCGACCCAACTATATAGTGTCATATGTCAACTATATAGTGACTTACCCTATATGATTCATTATGATTAAAACAACGTATCACTCAACGGCCAACCACTCTAACAATTTATAATAATTTGCGTCACACAACCGCCAACTTTGATATATAATCTAGCTGTATTTTTTTAATTCTGGCTGTCGTAATTATTTCTCGTCGCAATTTTCTGCAGTTAAACCTCCCTAATATTATTAGAAGAATAAAGATTTGGCATCGGTCTCTTTGAAGCGGTATAGTTAGTCAAATTGTTTAATGGCGGACGTGGTTTTAAAATACGCGTAGAAAAAAAACGAATGACTTTATTATTACATAAAATATAAACGAACGGATCCTCTACTCTTATATTTTAATACTAACAATTTAGTAGAAAAAATGTCGAGTACAACCACAGATACCTATACCCTATATATATACAATAATATGTAGAGTATCTTATACGGGTTTTTATCTAAAAAAGTGTCTATCGAAGTCAAATCAAATCAAAAATACTATACTCCGTTTAGGCCCTAAGAAGGCGCTTATGAACGTCAAAACTACCACCGGTTCAGATAAACAACCCAGTCATCGAGAAGAACCGGCAAGAGACTCAATCGGGTACACCATTTTAACATATATTATATATATATATTTCGAATACATTATACGTCACAATACCGTTTTTAGTGGATGCACAGAGAGGAGTCAATTCCAGACATCACCATCGTTCACATATTGATCCACTCTATAATAACCTTTCGACACTAAAACCTGCTTGACATGGCGCTTTTAAGTTCTGATGTGTAATTTGTAATTTAAATTTTATAATGTAGTCTTTTGTGACCTACATTAAAATCAAGATCATCATTAATATGTATTTAACTCAAATGCTTATTCAGATTTCGGTTAACCAACTGTTATTAGAAGGGAAGGTTCCAAAAGACCATGTTAACAGTGTAAATAGATAGAGATAAACGTTTTTTGTATACAATGTAAAAATAATGTAAGATGTACATACACCATATAATTTAATATACTAAAATTTATCCTAAAGATTGACGGCAAAATAACGCAAATCGTGGTGCGTATAAAAAAACTGTGTGTGTACTTATGTACACGCGTTAGAAGTTATACTTCTTTGGCGTAACAAGATAAAAATACAAACAACAAATACAAAGAAAAAAAATGTTGACTATAGCTAACTTCAGGGTGTCGGTTTTTCGTGACGGTGTGCGCGCGCATCGTAAAAATTTACTCTCAACATTTTTCCCTAACGCG
>MU159924.1:93791-108063 GCA_015888305.1 Antheraea pernyi | reverse complement strand
AAAGAAACAAAATCTTGACTATAGCTAACTTCAGGGTGTCGGTTTTTCATAAAAATTTACTCTCATTTTTCCCTAACGCGCCTAAAGAAGTATAACTTCAAAAATACACCAAATATATTTCACACAGATATACAACAAATAATTTCATAGTAAAAATATTTGAAGCAATATATATATATATATATTAAATCTAGTATCAATAATTTGTATATTATAGTTTACCTTTGTTCGGCATATCACACTCCACGTTCCAACTCAAAGAAGCAAGAGTTTTTTTACAAATAAAAGGAAACTTTCTATTGCAATTTACATCATTCATAGATCCGTCAACATGTCCCATAGTGACACAGTCCTCTATACCATCGATATCATTAGGTTCTCCTGAGCAAGAGTTTTTTTACAAATAAAAGGAAACTTTCTATTGCAATTTACATCATTCATAGATCCGTCAACATGTCCCATAGTGACACAGTCCTCTATACCATCGATATCATTAGGTTCTCCTGGTTCCCAATTATTGAAGACATCTAACACTGGTACACCTATAATCAGCAAATAATCAACTTTTAATCATGTTTACGGCAAAAAATGTGTTGATATTAGAAAATTGCACATTGTTATTGAAAGTAACACGTGCTATGATATTGGCATTGTCTCGAGATGAATTGGTTATTGAATATCAACTAAATTAGTTTTTTTTTAATATTGGAAAAAATGTACTTAAGAGATCATAAGTTTGTATTATACATGTATAGTAAAAAAAATGTTAAAAAATTTAACAATAACATACTGCCCTTATTTTTTTATTGCGGCTACTAATACTCTTTATGGTGTAATAAGTCCTTTTTTTTTTTTTAACGTGGGGAAATCCCTTATGGATACGCCACCCTTCCGGGGGAGAGGGTGGGTTATGTCCGAGTCGCACAGACTAAAACCCCACGGTGTACCGACAGACCGTTTTGTGGGGGCGGCAAGGGATCGTACCGGCAAGGGATAAGTCCGTACCCACGGCCGCCGCCAGGATGCGGCGCTGCTCCCCCCATGCAGCACACTCAGACAGCGTGTGCTGCGCAGTATCTTCCTCAGCGCCGCACTCGTGGCAGGCGGCCGTCAGCTCCCTGCGTGCGATCCGGTGCAGGTACCACCCGAAACAACCGTGTCCGGTGAGTACCTGCACCAGTCGGATCGTCAGGGAGCCCCACTCCCTGGCAGTCCACTCCCGCAGGACCGGGCGGACGGCGTCCACTGTGAACCGCCCGAATCGCTCGTCCGCCAGGTCCTGCTGCCACCTTTCGACGGCGTCCCCCCTGAGACGCCGTCTCTCCGCCTCTACCTCCCTGGGAGCCAGAGGCTCCCCCCTTCGTTTCCTCGCCGCCGTGAACTCGTACACGGCGGCGAGAACTCCTGTCTCCAGCTCCCAGGGCAGGGAGCCGGCGAGCGTGAAGGCCGCCGCCGAGGACACCGTCCGGTACGCCCGGATTGCCCTCAGTGCCACCGTGCGCTGCGCATTGCGGAGCGCACGCACGTTGGCGGCACCGAGGGCATAGGTGTAATAAATCCTACCACCACTTGTATGGAAGTGCAGTCTCCGCGAAACGAATTGCACAAATTTTAAAAGTTCTATCCCGAGATCAAGCTCTGTGTCGTGGAATACTTTACAAACACACAATTCACAGACACTAAGTATACTCAGATGAAGAATAATCATTTGTAGGGTACGCAAGTTATTGTCCTGTGAGAGACTCGACCACATAACACTCAGCCCGGTGGCAGCGGCTAGACGACAGCTTTATACAATATGTGATATGATAAAAGAAGAAATGTTCAATCTTTATGATATAAGCAGAATTACGTAGCAAGACATGGCTAAAGTGATGTACATTAGTTTTTTTTATTATTATTATTTATATCACAAAACTGGTTACAATAGATGATAATTTCTGTTGACGTCGATGCAGTGATGTTATTATTAATGTAACCTACTGGATGTGAAACTAACATGCACAATATATGGGAGCTAAAAATTTATCTAGAAATTAAATATTCTGACAAAACATGTAGAAAATAAGTTAAAAATCTAAATACAATACAATTTTTTCCCTATTGAGATTTTATTGCGGCTAAAGAACAATGAAAAAGATCAAATTTAGCTTGTATATTGTTGTATTTGTGGCACATTCGGTAGAGGGGCGAGTGTTGTCCAACGTTTGTCGAGTACTTGGGTAGGAAGAATGTTTTGCGATTCACCAAACCACTGTTGTTACGTGGTACTGAGATACATATTTGTCTTAATAAAAATGAACTGTCAATATGGCTATTCAGAATCTTAAATAGGAAAGACAAATCAATATGTGTTAAGTAATAACATAAGCCACTTTATGTAATAAGATATACGAATGGATATACATTTTTCTTACACTAGGTACGTTATATCTTACATACATAATAACCTAATTATCTATCAGAAGATGTTTATAATAATAAAAAAAATACAGATATATGCTTCTTTCTAATATTGAAGAGTGTTTAAACCGCTGCGAGGTACAAATAACCACCGTCTAACTTATTACTATTGGAAAGTGGCAATGCTTGCATCGTTTATATTCTGGTACCAAGTGTACCTGGTAACACGTACTGAAACACGATGTATTCAATTAAATCGTCAGAACTAACCTATTAATTACTTAACTTAGTTACGATTCCAATTTTTCTGTAGTTGTTTACATTTGGATCTATAGGGCAAATAAGTCTTTACATTAAAGTGTTTACTATACTAAAACTTCCATTATATAAGAACGCAGTAACACATATAAATGGAAGGACAGCTATTAATAGACCACAGATTAAACTACTCTATAATATACATAAATGTATTGTTACAGTTCAGCCAATAGTAATAAATAACCATAAGTCACAATGAACATGTAATGCATGTTGGCTACTTCATGGAAAAAAAAATCTTAGGATTTAAAATAATAGCAATACATTTCTGAAATTTTAAAGTTCACTCCATTGACGTATAAAAACCCAAGACTCGAATAAAAGTGGCGCTTAAAATCGTCCCGCAAAAAAATCCCCAATACGTGGTTATAGTTATACGATAAACTTATGATTTTGCAAACTCAACCTTACCTGAATGATTAAAAGTTGTTTTTACAAGGACGCAAGCGAAGCGAGAAAATTTGAAATAAGAGCATAATTTTGTTATGTGCATAGTTATTGTGTGTCGGCTGTGAAACGTTAAGTGTGCATCTTGGGTTTTTGTATATCAATGGTCCAATCGAAAAAAATAAATACGTGTACCTTTGCACCACCTCTGAATAGGAAACCTCCATTACTGAAATCATATATATATATATATATATATTATCTTGTTTTTATGTAGTCTATATATTATTTATATTTTATAAGCATGTTACAGTTACGTGCCACTAGCTTAGGTGGTATTAACTAGTATTTATTCCTGTACACAAAGAATACCCCTGACTGTACTCCATTGAAAAATCCATCCCAAGGTTGCCTGGAAGAAATTGCTAATGGCAATAAGGCCGCCGCCCATTGTACCGTTAACAAAAGGTGAAATGTTTTTGAAATGAAAATATATATATATATATGTATTTGGGGTACAACAAAGTTTAAATAAATAAAAAATATCGTAATGTATAGAAGACCACCTTCCGTACGTGCCACTAATCTAATAGTTGCCGTTTTTTTTTTCGAACTGACTACGCTATTGACCCTGCAGGGTCTTCACAGCTTCACCGGACTACTAAGGCGAGCGCTTAAGGCACTCAGCCAGTTTGGTTTTTAGGTAACATACACAAGGGCGCACGCGCACCTCGGCTTGGGCTGTTACCTGGAAAAAGACGCGTCTGTCCTAGCTAACTATTCTAAGCTATTCATACATATATACATTTGTGAACCATACAATCGAAATTGCATGATTCACAAATGAATACGTGTATATCGGATTGAAACGAACTTAAACTATTCGATTCAGTTCGATGAGGGAAAAAAACAAAACCCTCCCACCGTGTGTATGTATGTGCACGTGTGTGAGAGAGATGATCTCATATGTGTGTACAAGTGATGTAGGTGAGTCACTGTATCGCGAAAATAATATCTCGAGGGCTCCATCCGGGGGCGACCTAGGCTCGAAATATTACTGAGAACCACGATGTGTACGGGAGGGAAAGAGGATTCATTCCCTCGCGGCGGCGCGAGGGTCGGTTACAAAAGCGTGGGCGTAACACGCATTTAATAAGATCGAATTTAAATTTATTTAGCGGCGATGGTACCGAAATCTAAAGATAGACATAACAAATAATTATTATTATAAAACGGTTTTAGAGGAAGATAGACGTAAATACGCGAATTTACTCTATCTTATATGAGTTATTTATTTTAAACGGCGGCGCGAGCGAGCCGTTGTAGTGTAGCCGCGATGGCTGGAAACCTATGTATTGCCGTGACGGAACCTAGAAGAGGATTTCGAACAGTCTCTTCGTACGCCAAGTCCTAGAAGAGGATTTCGGGCGGTTTCTTCGTATGCTGAGATCTCCGAGATCTCGTGGAAAAGGAGTAATTGACCTGCGTAGTCAATACTCGATAAGGAGAAGGAATATGCGGGGTGATCCTGTGAAGGATTAGCCGCCTGAGGTCTGGGAATGGGCTGGGACGCGGGCTTAGAGGCCCACGGAGCTAGTCGCGGGTATGGACGCTGCGAGGGTGCTTTGAACGCGGGGCGCGGGGACATCCACGATAGTTCGCGGTATGGCCCACGCCGCGGCACAGAACGCAGCTCGGAGGGTCGGAGGAGTCTTTCGTGCGAGAACACTCCCTAGTGGAGTGGTCGCCGAGGCACTTAACGCACCTGGGTTTCAGGCGACAGTTTCGTGCGGAGTGTCCGTACACCTGGCAGTTGTGACACTGCGAGGGCACAGACGTTTTGCGCGGCGGCTCGACTATGACGCCGGAGAGGCCGCAAAGGGATGTAAGATTAAAAATCGCTTTCCCCTGAGGGGTGCGATCGAGGACAACGAGAACCATATCATATGGAGCCCTGGTGCGCGGAGAGCGCATACGATGAACCTCGCGAACAGGAATCTTCTGTTCCTTGAGGTCGTCTGAAATGTCGTCAGTCGGGAGTTCTGAGGGGACTCTACGGATCACAACCCGTAGTTTACGCTCCTCTTCGAGAGAGTGCGTGAAATAGCCCCACTGGTTGTCCCGAAGGAAACGAGTGAGGTTACGATGGGCGGTGGACGTGGCTACCTTCACCTGAATACCTACAGCGGTATTCACAGCGGAGGTGTAAGGGATGTTTGCCGTTTCTAGCAAGCTTGAAATCTCGACCCAAAACGCTTTGTCTTGGATCGTAACGGGGGCGGTGATCCGCAGTTTGAGGCGAAGCGGGTCTAGAGGGCGCTGGTGTCGTCTTTGGCACTTTCGCGCCATCGACGTTAACGATTTTTTTGGAAGGCATATTGCCTTCCGGATCGGACGAGGAGTTTTGGCGCTTATTGCGCGTTTTGCGGTGCGTGACGGTGGTGAAGCCATCGTCCGCAGGAGGGTTTTGCTCCATATCGGAGCCAGAGTCGGAATAACTATCACGACCGGGCGGGATCTCAAAGTTATTAGCAGCCTCGATCTTGGCATATATCGAGGGAGCGGGGTTCGAGGAGTTCGGGAATTCGACGCGACGCTTCGCAGCGTACGCGTCGTAGTCGTCTACGAGACGAGGACATATGCTGGAAATGATTCCACGGAGGCTGAGAAGTTCGCTCTCTAAGAGGACAACTTCGCGATCGGAGGCCATACCGGGGCCTGAGGAGGGGAGTGGGGCGGAGGAAGACATTAAAAACCTCTCCGCCAGAGGGGCAAGGGGGGCGCGCCTTAATGAATTTAACGGACTATCCCGAGTCCGGATCAAAGGGAGCTGTGGGCGATGTGCAATGCCTCACAGGGGACCTACAGTGCCTAGGGGGAAGCCCTAACACTTCTTTCTTCTCTTCAGCCGACGCGGCGACACGACGACACGAAGAGGAGCACGACGTCGCACCGAAAAGTGCGGTTTGACGTACTGACAAGTACGGTTTCCTACGTTCTGAAAAGAACGCGTAACAAGAGACGTGTCAAAGAAACGAGTCGATTGACGAAACGAGAGAGAACACGATAACCGAGATTCTCGATACGGACAAGAAACACTCGCGTAAAAACACAACACCTACTGACTGATGACGTCACGAACACGATGTAAACAAACACGTATCGAGAACAACTGAGCGCACGTCCGCTTGCCACGAAAGCACGATCGGACTCCGCGCCATCTTTTTTCCGGTCAATAGTTGCCGTGTAACTTAGAAAATATGAGAAATATAAAGATGGAATAAAGTAACGCGTAGTACGGACTCTGGTACTAAATTGAAAAGGTTTTGAATTTGTACAATACATATGATGTAAAAACTTAACAGATAGCGATCACAAGCGTTGTGCTGAATTTAAATATCTCTGTGCAAATGTTTAATTCGACACGTTCTAGTTTTGAGTTTTAATACAAGCTAGCTTTTGCCCGCGGCTTTGCTCGTGTTCTTAACTCTCGGGAACATCACGTTTTTGTGCCCCTAAAACGGGTATGCAAAATTTTATAATGATCAGTTAAGTAGTTAAAGCATGAAAGCGTAACAAACATATAAAAAAAACACTTGCGCATTTATAGTATGATATTTTAGTAAGGGTGTACATATTGTTAAGGAATGCTTTTTATATATACTAATATTATAAAGAGGTAAAGTTTGTGACGTTGTGGCGTTGTAAGGGGTAATCTCAGGAACTACTGGTACGATTTGAATAATTATTTCAGTGTTATATACCTCATTCATCCCGAATGGTTATAGTCTATATATCATCGTGCTAAGGCCAATAGGAGCGGAGCACAGATGAAAAATGTTTCAAAATCGAGATGTTTTTTTTAGAGCTTCTGCTGTGTGTTACCGTTAGCCCAGAGTAGTTACTACGCGGACGAAGTCGCGGGCAGGGGCTATAATCTATATACTAATATTATAAAGAGGTAAAGTTTGTGAGTCTGTGACGTTATAGGGGGTAATCTCAGGAACTACGAAAGTTATATTTTTTTTCTTCAATTATGTTGGTTTCGCATAGAGATCATTTGGAATTGGCAATATAAAGGGATAGAGGGGTGACCGCAATTTGATACAATTCACTATTCACTGACGTGTTGTATGAACATAACATAAAAGTCACCAAGATTTGTGAGTCATGATTTAGATACAGTCAGAGAGTCGTGGTTATATTTATTATAAAAGAGATTTCATTATTTTGGTCTATAAGTTGGATTTTTAAATGAAATAAATTTTATTAGTATCGATGTAATGTTAATACTCGTAAATACCCCGAGTGAGCGAAATATAAAGAAATATTTACGTTCCTGTGTTTACATAGTTAGTCTTATCGAAGTTGTACCTACATGTACAAATGTAGTGATTACTACCTTCTGGTCAATGAACTTGTAAACATCTCCCGTTAATATATCGAATTTAACATTTCACCTCAATTCAGAAACTTGTTCTCGTTTTCATTTCACAAATTTCTGTAAATTAGTTATAATTTGGCTGCAACTCCTTTTTTGAAGCAATTAATGTTAACTTTAATACCTTTTATTATTTTTTGTCTAACTCTAGTTACATTCCTGAATTCTTTTGATTTGTTAAGCAAATAAACATATCTGATACATACCGTCAACTGTTTCGAAAACTCCTTTCGCGATCAAATCGGAAACACCAATGTAAATCCACGGGAATCTCTGTTTTTCCTTCCAAAATTTTGTCACAGCCTGAAATTCAGATCTGTCTTCGGCATAAAACAAAGTTGCACCTTCCATAGAGCATGTTCGCTTAGCATTTAGCCATGATTTTGGTAAAGTATGTATTTTATAAAAACTCTGTGTTTCCTCTATATACGTGTAGTCTTTACGAAAAAACTTTTTATTTATCTGTCCTTCTGCAATAAAAATAAACATTTGAACTCACAGAAGTTGAAGATTTCATTTCGTTTATTAGTAACAACTATATACTAACGTGAACGTTCCGATATTATTTGAATAATGAACAGTATAAGGAAATATTTATGGAAACACATTATTATAAACTTTATACGTCTGCTTGCTTTCACGTTTATTCAACGACTGAGATGGTGACTCCATGCATCTTGCTCTTTCTTAATTAATCAAAATGATACAGGGTTATAACATGTCTAACCGGATAATATTTATTATAATTAAATATTGTCCCATTTTTACATTTCTTATGTAGCGATATAAAATAAAGTTTTTTACTGTCAAAATCAATATGTTCTTTAACCGAATATAATACAAAAAAATATTTAAACATAAATGTAATAAAGGAACAAGTATTCGTCATAGATTTTTACGCTACATTTTTCTTCATTAAACGATTAATCACTAAATGATTTACCTCGTAAGTGATTTCAAAATTGAGTAATAACATTATATTAATCCCTGTAATTAAATATTAAATAAAATACTTTTTGTATATCAAAATATACATTATACCTTAAAAAAATAACTACAATAGTTAATTGATGTTTGCTGTCCTAAATACCATATTTTTTTCTTAGTATCCATAAAGTTTCTTTAGCTATATGGATATGCAACGAAATCGCCCTTTACAACTGTCATGATTTGATCGCGACGAATCTCTATACGATTTTTGCTAGGAAGTCCAGAAAAAAATATCCTAGATCCTTTGTAATTTTCTCATTAATTACGCGCTGTCTGTTGATTGTTTGTTTCTATCGAATATTTCGGTTAGTTTTGAACGAAAATCGTATTAAATCGGCTGTAGTAAAAGTACCTATTATAAGTACATACAAAAAAAATAGTCACTTCAGAATATTTTCACGCTATTATTTTTTTATTTTAGGTTATAGAATGTCAAGAATGGCAAGGTTAAATAATGCAAAAATTTCCCTACGTTTGTGCTGAATTTACCATAATGCACGGTCACGGAATGCAGTAAATAATACTTTGGTAAAAAGAGGTTATCGATTTCAGTTTGGATCTTCTTTCTACGAATGAGATAGTAATTAATTGGCAAAAATTGTTTTTAAGAAATATAAGGGTGGTCGTTACTTTGCACGTCCTCTTGAAATTAATTAGCCGCTGTCACGTCTTACTGCAACAGAAAACGTTTGTGAAACAGCAAAAAGTAATTAAAAATCATCGTTGTTCAATGGTTGATCCCGATGTAGTCTGGTATGTACCCTGTCGTCGATTGACACTCTTGGTATGTGCCTGTAAAATATAGAGGTGTGTGGTATTTGTTTTATGAAGTGAATCAGGAGCATCGAATATAGCTGTACATAAAAACGTGTTTTTTAATACTATTGTTATACGTTACCCAGGCGCCAATGACGACTCTTATTCCTACATTTCTACATATTAAGACGCTAGATATATTGCATTTCCAATCGGAAGAAGGCCTGAACTTTGAATAAAAACTTCTACTTCAGTAACTTCAGAGCAGATTTTTTTCCGTTCAAATTCAAGATTTTGAACGATAAATAACAGAGGTATTAGACAAAATGTAATAATTAATTTTCTGTTTGTACCTTTTCAGACTATCCTGTTTACAATAATTTTCCTTCTTAACTGTAGCTATTGTAGCACTGTGGACCTGGGGCAAAAGAAAAAATACTCCAGGCAGCAGTGCAACCATTTATTAACTAACCGTTCTAACTATTTAACTAACAATTCGCATGGAGTGGGAAAACCAGACCTGTCTAGAGGAAAGGGATCCATCGAACTTAAACTAATAGGTAACAATAGGTAATAGGTAACAAGTTTAGCTGCTAGGAGCGTCTGCCGCGAACACCAAGTTCCGTGGGATCCAAGGGGCCACCAAGGGTCACCAAGGGGGTGCAGGGTCAGCGAGCGCCCGTACTGGCTGGGCAACTGAGCACCGCAATACTCGCTACAGACTGCTGAGTCTCTAACTCGGCAGCGGGCCTCAGTAATTAGAGTGAAAAATCTCCAAATTGAAAACCCCATTCATCTGAAAAACGACGGATGGTTGGGATAACTAATCGCCACGTTGACAATTATGATTGAACGAACATGGAGGTATTTAGTAGACATGTAAATATTCCGATAACCTTTACTCTTGCTTTATGCATATTATTATCGTGTGTTTTATTAAATACTTGACATAAGGTCGGAATAATAACGCAATAAGGCACGATTTAACTAAGTATGTAATTTTTATGTATTGTGAAATATATATCGATTCCAAAATGACTGTAATAAACATGGAAAATTTTATTACACTTGAAAACATAAAAATAATTGAACGTAAAATTAAAAATATTGGTATTTTTGGTCTAATTTGGTCAAAGTTATTTAATTTTCTAGCCCAACAATATTGTAACGAGAGAAATGAAAAAAAAATCGGCTATTTTTGGATTTTTTTTAATTCGTAAGTGTTTTCCGTAATCTTTATGAGAGTTCTTTATCTAAGAAGTAAATCTAAAAATAATTAATAGCTATTTACCTCTAAGTTTTTGCGTGAATCGCGCACAACAGCGATCTTCTATCATTTTATATATATCGAGAGGAAGTAGTCTTAACCGATTGATTCTAGGTTATGTTTTTTTTATTGTAGCACGGCAAAATAGTTTCACTATGCCTGATGGTAAGCACAGTACACTCCAATAACAATGGCAACCATTAAGTGACACACTATCCATCGCCGGTAGCCGCTGTCATGCCGGACGGCGAAAAGCTGGATATGTACAGACTGGTCGCGAAACGCCGCCCGCAGAAGCGAATCATTATGACGAGATTTTTCATCATATACATGGTGGTGGCGACCCAGTCAGGCTGTAAAACCCTACCACCCCGTTTTCGCCATTGCCTCGTTCGTTATTCAGTAGGGTGCAGGTGAGGTTGGCTTGCCTCAAGTCTTATGATGTTATTCGACACCCCTTACACCCCAAGTAACTGAAGGCATCTCTTCATTAAATTAAAAGTTTAATAAATCGTAAGTTAATACAGTCTAATTTACTGTAATGTTTGTATTGTGTAATTGCGTATAAGGACATTTAATATTACCTTATCGTATTGCGTTAGACCATTCGAATCATAGCTGAAACGCCGTTTTAATATGTTCGTCGGAAGCGAAGAACTTCGTCTGGCATTAACATATCTGTCCGTGCATTCACTTAAAACGATTGTGACGTTAATGTATCATAAATATATTCATGTTAAAAAGATAAACTCAATCTCAATTGAGATACACGTATCTTGCCGGTTTTTCTCAATTATAGTGCTGTTTTACGAAACGGTGGTAGTTACGATGTTCATAAGAAAGAAAGAAAGAAAGAAAGAAAGAAAGAAAGAAAGAAAGAAAGATGCAGCCAACACATGGATAACACAATAGTAGGAAAAAAGAGTTACAAAGATGTATATAATATAGAAAAGAAATAAAGAATGTACGTTAAAACATATTAAAATTATACTGTGGTATAACTGCAAAGGCACACAATTCAGCATGTGCTGGTTGCCACCTTTGCAAATGGCCCCAGCGCTGATCTTCCATTAGCGTCTTGTTAGGGCCTAAATTGAATATAGTATTTTTGGTTTTGATTTTGACTACTTAGCATCAGGTCGACTATATTTCTTGTTTACTGCTCCATAAAAAAACAACAAAATTATGTTAAATATTTTATTGTTATAACTAAATACAATATAGAAACAATAATTTGTCAAATACGGTAACGTTTATTAAATAAAGCTATTTTTTTAGCTATAACATCATGATATTGTTACATTGTGTTGTAATTATATTACATAACCAGAACTACATATTATAATGCTGGCCTAAGTACCAAATCTGTTATCCAAATTAGCTTTAACATCATGTTCGCAAATAAAAAAGTGTTTTTCGTTACACTTCGTGCCTTCTAGTAATCCAATGCTGAGCATTGAGCCACACAGCTCTTCGTCACCATCGTCTGATTGTTCTTGACGCTACTCAGAATATCCACTGTCTTCTAAAGACGCACCTGAAATATGTTATCATTATATGTTAAGCCCTTTTGAGTTTAATACTAAGCTTCTATACTAGCCTAATTCAATGTTAGTTTGTATTTGTTAATTGCGCCAGTGTGCATTCACTTAACCTTTACAAGATATCTGTCAAGTAAAAAAATTAACAGCGTCATCTATCTGTTTTACAGTGTACTACACCTTTATGGTTGTATTATTAAATAAATATACATAAAATTGTTTCAGCTTCTTTTAAGGATTATTTATGAGGCGTCATTTTTTAAACTATTTTAGGAATACTGCTAAGCCGAACAGAGTAAATCATTACTCCAAGCTACGTTTAAGTTACATGTTAGAACTCTTATGAAAATTAATCAAGTAGTGTTTATTATCTTCAAACAGACAAACGGAGAGACAATTTTTTTAAACAAGTATATTACTTATAAATCTCCCGAAATCAATTTTGAGGAAATATTTTCAACATACGGTTACGATGGTTCTTCAGATTGATTATAGTAGAGATTATATTAGCGTAGACCAAAAAACGATTATTTTTTAAATTTATATTAAGAATATTTTTGAGATTGACACAATAAATCCTATTTATTTTATTTACTAATATTAAATACTGTCTGATCGTAACGTTCCAATGTTTTTTAATTAAATTGTTGAATAACTCGTTGACTTAGTATATAAAACTTGACTTAGTATATAATAACTTCTAGCTTCTATCTATACTATAATAAAACTGTAGCAAGGCCAAATCTGTACATTAAATATTTTTTGAAAATTATAAACGGGGTAGTTTTTGTTTTTTTTTTTATAGTAGCACGGCATAATGACTGCCATGTGCCTGATGGTAAGCACAGTACAATCCAAAAACAATGGCGACCACCGAGTGACACACTATCCATCGCCGGTCGCCACTGCCATGCCGGCCTGCGAATAACTGGATATGTACAGGCTGATCTCGAAACGCGACCCGCAGAAGCGAATCACTATGACGGGCTTTTTCGCCATATCCTGCACGTGGTGCACCCTGCTGAATAACGAACGAGGCAATGGCGAAAGCGGGGTGGTAGGGTTTTACAGCCTGACTGGGTCGCAACCATCATGTATATGGCGAAAAAGCCCGTCATAGTGATTCGCTTCTGCGGGTCCTTACACCCCAAAATCGATATAGAAGCCAAAAATAATCTTTTTACAATTTTTGTCTGTCTGTCCCTGTGAACACGCACAACACTGAAAGTACTGAACCGATTTTAACGAAACTTGACACAGTAATAATTAATATTACAAGGTTACATTTAGGATACTTTTTGTCCCATAAAACGCAAGGGATTCTCAAGAATAACGAAAAAAAAGAAATTAGTTAATGTAACTAGACTTTTTTGCGACACCTTAGTACAATAGTCAGCAAGCAACATTGGAAGAACGAGAATTTTAGAAAAGCTGGTTCTTTAATATAAAGATATATTATGCCCTTTCAAAACAGGATTCAAGATACCCGGTAGCCGGTTAACGTTGTGTTTTTTAATACGCATCACACCTTTACAGGTCAAAATTTTGACTTATAAATATCTTTAGGAACATTTTTTTCAGTAACTTTTAACTAAACGCTATTAAAAACATGAATTTATCACAGCCAGACAATTTTGTTATTGACGATTATGTGCCCGATGATATTCTTTATATACAGAATAATTAGTTTCAAACCATTTTATTTTTTCCAATTCAAAGAACATATTTCATTTTATTAACCACTAGCTGACCTGTGCAACTTAGTCTGCACCAAAACGGTTATCACCGGTTTCAATTGTATTTTTAAACCTAAATTCCGATTGCAGCCACACCTACCGTTTCCAATTGTAAATCCAAACTATCAAGGGGCTCAATCAAACATGTACCCAGATGGTATGTGAGAAATCTTTTAAAATAAGCCTAGAACCCGTTCGTAGCGTCATCTACGGTAATTAAGATAAAAACTAACCTACATATATTGGCGATAACGTAAAAAAATAACTTGAGGGGTCTATGGACCCCAGTTGGAACCAAATTACTTTCCCTTTTTTGTAGACGTTTACTACACAGTCAGTATAGTTTACATTATAAAATATCAAGTTGATAGAGTTCAATTGTAAATTAAACGATAAAAATATTTATAAAATAAATAATAATAAATTAAACACT
>MU159924.1:74141-92616 GCA_015888305.1 Antheraea pernyi | reverse complement strand
CTGGCAACGCACTTGCAACTCCCCTGGTGTTGCAAGTGTCTATGGACGGTGGTGATCACTTAACATCAGGTGGCCCACCTGTAAGTGTGCCTGCTATAATAGTAAAAAAAGTCAGAGTGATTTATTTTTATAAAAATAATATGTATATAGAATAACTTAGCTACAGCTTTAGTTTAGTGCAGCACTGCCTGCACGATAAAGATAGCGATAATCGTGGTAGCGTATGTTATCGAGGCATGGATTTAAAATGGCGTCGTTGATAAAATGAAATATGTTCTCTACAATGGAAAAAGTAAAATGGTTTGAAATTAATTATTTTTATTTGTAAAATATATCATTGGCCACAATATTGTATATAAAAAATATCTAGCTGTGATAAATTCATGATTTTAATAGCGTTTAAAAGTTACTGAAAAAATATTGTTCCTAAATTTATTTATAAATCAAAATTTTGACCTGTAACAGTGTGATGCGCTTTAAAAAACACAACGTTAACCGGCTACCAGGTATCCTGAATCCTGTTTGGAAGGGCATAACATATCTTCGTATTAAAGAACCAGCTTTTCTAAAATTCTCGTTCTTCCAACGTTGTTGGCTCTTGTACTAAGGGCTCGCAAATAAGTCTAGTTACATTAATCACAAATTTTTGTTTTTCCTCATCCTGGAGAACTCCCTCCATGTTATGGGACAAAAAGTATCCTAGACGTAACCTTGTAATATTAGGTACTTTCAGAGTGATACGTGTTCACAGGGACAGAAAAACAGACAGACAGACAAAAATTGCAAAGTCTACCCCGATCAAAACTTTCAAAAAATATTTAATGTACAGATTTGGCTTTGTTACAGTTTTATTATAGTATAGATAAATAAATAAATCTTGTCACCTTTGTTTAGCAAAAATTTTTTTATACAATGAAATAAATGTAACAACATATGTGACAGTTTCGTCTACATAAATGTTTTATACGTGGTCGATAATTACGTACAGAAATGTCATGTAGGCGTAGCTCAGTTGTAACGTACGGGGCTTTATATGTTTCGACGGAGCCGACGGTTCGAATCACGGTGGTCGTTTTTTTTTGTTATTTTTTTTTTAAGTAGCATATGGAAATATAGCTTAATTTTTTAGCTAATCTGTCTGCTATATATAGCACAAAGAAAATTTACCAAAATTCGTCAAGAATATCATGAACTACATTTTTTTTACTTTCGTCCGTTATCCTGGAGAATCCCTTGCGTTTTATGAGATAAAAAGTATCCTAGATGTAACCTTGTAATATTGGTTATTACTGTGCCAAATTTCGTCTAAATTGGTTCAGTACTTTCAGAGTAATACGTGTTTAAAGGGACAGACAAACAGGCAGATCCTGGAGAATCCCTTGCGTTTTATGAGAAAAAAAATATCCTAAATGTAATCTCGTAACATTAGTTATCACTGTGCCAAGTTTCGTCAAAATCGGTTCAGTACTTTCAGAGTGATGCGCGTTCACAGGGACAGACAGACAGACAGACAGACAGACAAAAATTTTAAAAGGGTTATTTTTGGCTTCTATATCGACAACAAAGCCTACCCCCATCAAAATTTTCAAAAAATATTTAATGTACAGATTTGGCCCTGCTACAGTTTTATTATAATATAGATTATGATATTGAGATTTCACCGTAAACAATGAAAAACAACGATAAACGTAGACACATGACTTGGGACTGACGCCATCTTGAATACATGCGTCTATAACAGGCGCTTCCACAATTATGGTTATCTTTACCATACAGCCAGTGTTGCGCTAAGTTATAGCTAAGTTATTCTATATATAGGTTTTGGTAGGTGGTAGAGCCACGCTAAAGCTATTACTGGTTTCAGGATGAATGGGTTGGCTCGCCCGGGGAAGTACCACCCTTTCACAGAAAGCCGACGTGAAGTAACAATGCTTGCATTGCTTCGTTTCGTTCGGTCTGTGAGAGCACCGGAGGCCCACCTCTCTTCCCCTTCCTCCTCTCCCCTTCTATTTCCCTTTCTCCCCCTCCAACACAGGCTGGCAACGCACTTGCGACTCCTCTGGTGTTGCAAGTGTCTATAGACGGTGGTGATCACTTAACATCAGATGGCCCACCTGTCCGTATGCCTCCTATGACATAAAAAAAAGAAAAAAAAGTTCATAATCAGTGCAATAAATTTAGTTCGGGTTTCTTTTTATTAGTAGATGTTCATATTCTAAAAAATAAAGGGTTTACATATGTAGCTTCCTCTGTACTGTTGATTACAGCTAAATAGGACTGCTCAGCGCTGCACACATTGTAAGCATCTATCCAATTCTTTGGTCTCAAGCCAAATTTATAACATTTACCGAAGTATCCGTTAAATATATAATCTGTAAAAGAGTGTTAATTTAATTACATTTTCTGTGTTCAAAACCCATTTTCAGTCTATATTGGATATAGATTTCTTATTCACTCTATTTGTTATGCATATCGATTACGCTTTGTCTTTGGAACATTTTATGCACTACTATGTACACCACAGCACTGTTTACGGGTGCCATTGATAACAAAGCCGTTATAAATCCGTACGCAGAAATAAGACAAGAGACATAATTGTCATAGTGCTTAAACAATCTTTAAACCCCATATATGCAAGAGAAGTAAGTACCTTGGTTGAGTTTAATACCATGAAAATTGAATACTGTACATTCACATGTAAAAAAACTATTTCTTTCTCCCTTTTCAGCCGTAACTGCAGAAAGTGTCGTTGCCATTGCATTCCTAACAGGAAGGTAATTCCTAACGTAAAGTCATTCTTAAATTTCCTGGACAGGAACAGTCTTTCACGTATTTGCGTAAGGGAGCCAGCAGTGACGTAGAAGGGACATGACGGCACAAGAGCGTCATACCGTTTATCATGACGGCATACAGGTCATTTTACTGCCAAGGAGTGCCAATAGATGCTTTACATGAAAAATAATTATAATGGATTCTCTGTTAATATTCATTCTTAAGTACTTTCGCTAATAAAGATTACTTTCTTCACCTACAGATTCACTACAGTATATATTACATCTCGTGTCAGTAATATCGTTTATTATAGTTTACCTTTATTCGGCATCTCACACTCCACGTTCCAACTCAAAGAGGCAAGAGTTTTTTTACAAATAAAAGGAAACATTCTATTGCAATCTATATCATTCATAAGACCGTCAGCATAGGCCATAGTGACACAGTCCTCTATACCATGTGCATCATTAGGTTCAGTTGGTTCCCAATTATTGTAGACATCTAGAACGGGTACGCCTATAATATGTAAATAATACAATTTTAATCACATTTATAGAAACAAAATCTATATTGATGTTAGTGTTGGGTATTGTTTTTAAAAACATTTGCCATGATATTGTATCGTGATATAATGATTATCGAATATCTACTAAATTACCTATTAGATATTATTATAGAAAAAAATGTACCTCATTATTATAATAGTCACTTACTTAGTGTTTACGCTCATTATAGGAGCTGCGACATCAACAGCTTAACGCCTACGTCAACGAGCTAACCAGAACAAGCCAAAAAGTTAATTAAAAATTCATTGTAAATCAAAAATTAAACTGCAGGTCTTATACTATGACTAGCAATTTCGCACGGGTTTTCTGTGCAGTACTTTTTCTCTATTCTTTCTTAGACTCTCATCCCCTTTTCTTCCATTTCACCTCGATCATTGTCTCATAGGAATTTCCAAAAATCCTTCCTTGATGGTAGTGGTGGTAGAGCCACGCCGAAGCTATTATTGGTTTCACCATTTTTCACGTCTGGCGGGATTTTTGCACCTTAGTATCTGTCTGACTGATGTAATATAGTTTTGTAATAGTTGTCTGAATATTAAAAAATCAAGCATTTAAAAATAAGCCAAGTTCATTCATTTTTTGTCTGCTTTAAAGCGTCTGGCAGAAGTTTTGCCCCTGGTTACGTGTCTGGTGACACTCGTTCCCGCCTTAGAATGATGTTATACACAACATATTAATAAAACAGTCATTTAAAAATAAGTAAAGTAGCTCCTATTTTTAGTCACCTTTGTCTCCTTATGTCTATTTTAATGGTGGTAGAGCCACGCTGAAGCTAGTACTGATTTCAACGTGAATGGGTCGACTCGCTTGGTGTAGTACCACCCTCTTATAGAAAACCGACGTGAAGTAACAGTGCTTGCATTGTTGCGTTTCGTTCGGTCAGTGAGACCGCCGGAGACCCACCTCCCCTCTCCTCTCCTCTATCCTCGCCCTCCCCTCTCCTCTATCCTCTCCCTCTCCAGCCTCTAACCCTTCCCCCCAAAGGGTGGCAACGCACTTGCGACCCTTCTGGTGTTGTTAGTGTCCATGGATGGTGGTGATCACTTAACATCATGTGACTCACTTGTTCGTTTGCCACCTATGATATAAAAAAAATCGCCCCTAGTCTCGAACTCTGTGAGTGCGAAAGCGTTATAAGTACATAAACGCCACTCAAAACATAAGGTTTCATCCATTTAAAAATAAGATAGGTCTGGCAGCAATGGGGTCTTGGTCTAATATTAACGCGACTTTAATATCCTTATTTTCTAACTCTAGTCACATTCCCGAAATATTAGATTATTTGGCACCCAGACATATTTATTACTAGCAGTTTATTATTTATTACTGGCACAGTCCTATTGTGGGCACCTTGCATAACAAAAATTGTATACACATAATCGGTTTTTTGATTCTGTTTTAAATCTAACTAAATGTGTTGATTTTCTTTTAGTTGTAAATATATGACAAACTAGCTGTACCCGCAGCTCCGCACGTTTTTAAAATCGTATTAAAGAATTATAAAATTGTGAGACTATGTACAATTACAGAAATGCTCTTTAAAGGCAATTGTAAGTACGACGCGCACGCCACTAAAAGTAACATGTAACGTGTACATTATATATATAAATACAAACAGTGTGCCAAATAAGGTTTGTCATCAGCAACGTATTTGGAACCTTAACCCACCATATATAACTACCTCAGTACTCACTTACACTGTATAAGGAACTAATGAAACAATTACTTAAAATAAAATATTATTATAAAGGTGTACATTTATACTACATTTAATATATATTGCCATTATTATAATTAAGATTTTGTGACTATACAAAAAATAAACGCTTGTCTGTTCCGCAAGAAATTGTATAATATTATGGAACTCTTTACGTAATACGTTTATAATCTAAGATCTTATTAGGAAGACCTCTATATCATTAATGTTATTAATAATTATAATATTGATATTTCTCTTATTAAAAATAAAGAATGAGTTGAAATCTTGCTAAATTTCATGCGGACAAAGTCGCGGGTAACAGGTAGTCTAAAATAGAATAACCTCTATTACTTTTTGTAAGGTTCGCTATCTACCAGTGAAAGTCCCGAGAAAATCGGTCTAACCGTTTTGGTGATAGTACAGCGGGTGAAGCCTCGGTTAACAGCTGGTCTAAATTAAATTACTTTTCATAAGGTCCACTGAATAAATACTGGAGTATGAAAGAAATATTTAAAAGCAACATGGCAGTATACATTAAAACCAGCATGTTGAACACATGTCTTCTACCCTGCCTAACTTATGTTTGCCAGACCTGGAAATACACTAACAAAATTAAGAATAAAATTACCAGCTGCCAACGCGGCTTGGAATGTAGTTTGCTCAACATAAAAAAATTACATAAGATTAGACATACAAAAATACGGGATATTTCTAAACCCATCGACGCTCTGAACCATGTTCAAAGGCTAAAGTGGAAATGGGCGGACCATACTGTGAGGCTACAAGGCGACAGATGGACCAAACGAGTCTCTGGGTGGACTGGTCCAAAAGGGAAAAGACGCATAGGAAGACCCCACACGAGACGGCAAGATAATATCAAAAGAACAGCGGGCCCAGACTGTCTAAAAGTGGCTCAAGATAAGGAAAAATGGACATCTTTGGAGGAGGCCTTCACCCGTACAGGTGTTTTTGCAAAAAATAAATAAAAGGATAGTCATAAGATTTTTTTGCTTATTTTTTATTTTTTTATTTAATGAAGGCTTAGTCGCCTGCGCGACTATATCGCCTAAGTGACATACAACTATATAACAATAACAATGACAATAAACTTAACTATAGCTTTTATTAATTTTGTACAATTCTTTAGCATCTTTCGAAGTGGGTTCTGACAATAAGGAATTGTACAAGCCCGTGTGGATTGCTTATGATTATCATGTAAATATTTATGTTTAAGTTCATGTTTAATTTGTAAGAAATATAAGGCTTTTTTATTTTTTATTTGATTTATTTATAAGGTCCACTATCTGCCAGTGAAAGTCCCGTGAAAATCGGTCTAACCGTTAGGAGACAGCACTGTGGGCAAAGCCACGGTTAACAGTTAGTATAAAATAAAATTGCCTAAATTACTTTTTGTAAGGTCAGCTATCTGCCAGTGAAAGTCTCGTGAAAACCGGTCTACCGTTTTGGAGATAGCCCTTCAGGCGAAACCACGGTTAACAGCTAGTATAAACTAAAATTGATTAAATTGCTTTTTATAAAATCATCTATCTGCCAGTGAAAGTTATGTGAAGATCGTTTGAACCGTTTTAGAGATAGTACTGCGGGTGAAGCCACGGTTAACAGCTAGTATAAACTAAAATGGCTGGAATTAGTTTTTATAAGGTCAGCTATCTGCCTGTAAAAATTTTGTGAAGATCGGTCGAACCGTTTTGAAGATAGTACTATGGATGAAGCCACGATTAACAGCTAGTCTACATTAAAATAAACTAAATTACTTTTTATAATGTCAGCTATCTGCTAGTGAAAGTCCCGTGGAAATCGCTCCAACCATTTTGAAGATAGCATTGCAGACAAAGCCGTGGTTAACAGCTAGTCTAATTTAAAGTAGCCTAAGTAACCCGCTGTAATTTTTTCTATCTGCCAGTGAAATTCCCGTTAAAATCGGTCTAGCCGTTTTGGAAATTAGCAAGAAGAAACAGACAGACAGACAAACAGACCGTCAAAAATTTTAAAAATTGCACACAATTGCATTTCACACCCAATCAGCAAAAAAGTGTTATTTTGATATTACATACAGACACTTCATTTTTATTATATGTATAGATTTTACATACCGTCAACTGTTTCAAAAACTCCTTTTGCATTCATATCGGAAATACCGACGTAAAACCACGGGAAATTCTGTTTTTCCTTCCAAAATTTTGTCATAACCTCAAATTCCAGAAAACAAAGTTGCACCTTCCATAGAGCATATTCATATTCGCTTAGCATTTATACAAGACATTTGTGAAGTATGTATCTTATAAAAACTCTGTGTTTCCTCTTTATATGTGTAGTCTTTAGGAAAAAACTTTTTATTTATCTGTCCTTCTGCAATATAAAAAATAAACATTTGCACTCACAGAAGTTGAAGATTTCATTTCGTTTATTAGTAACAACTATATACTATTTTTTATTTTTTTTATGTCATTGGTGACAAACGGACAGGTGGGTCACCGGATGTTAAGTGATCACCACCGTCCATGGACATTAACAACACCAGAGGAGTCACAAGTGCGTTGCCACCATTTGGGGGAAGGGTTAGGGGAGGGAGAAGAGAGAGGAGAAGGAAGGGGAGGTGAGTCTCCGGCGTTCTCACTGACCGAACGAAACGCAAATATGCAAGCACTGTTACTTCACGTCGGTGTTCTGTGAGAGGGTGGTACTACCACGGACGAGCCGACCCATTCATGCTGAAACCACCACTAAAACGTGAACGTTCCGATATTATTTGAATAAAAAACAGTAAAAGAACATGTTTATGGAAACACATTATTATGAACTTTATACGTCTGCTTGCTTTCACATTTATTCAACGACTGAGAAGGTGACTTCACACATCTCGTTCTTTCTTAACCAACATTTTTAAAAGAAATATTATATAACACGTCTAACAGGAAAATATTTATAATTTTATGTTGTATTATTTTTACATTTCTCAAACGATTTTAAGACATTCCGCTTTGAGATGTAGTGACAAAATATCAAATTTTATACAATCACAATCAATATGTTCTTTAACGAAATATAATTATAATATGAAACATTTCAAATTAAACGCTATAAACGGACAAACGTTAATCATAGGTTGTTTACGTTACATATCTCTTCACAAAACGATTCACCACATTCACAGAATGATTGACCCCGTGAGTTATTTGAAACTTCAGTAATAACTTTATTGCCTAACAAGATATATTAATTCATGTTGTTATCAATTTTTTTTATTGTCATAATATACGCTGTACCTAAAAAAAGTTCAACTTAAACACCCAATAGATGTATTCGCTTAAATACCATTTTTTTTCTCATTATACATACAAATTCAATAATTATTCCAGTATACAGTGAGTTCCTTTGCAAAAATTATCATGATTATGAAAATTTGAACGCACTAAATCCCTACCCGTTTTCCGTTTTTTGCTATGAAATCCAGAAGGAAATATTTTATTAATTTTTATTCTGGTACTTATTCGCGTTGGCTACCGATTGTTAGTATACGAGTATACCGATTTTAAAAAAATCACTTCAGAATATATTAACGAAAAATATATTTTAATTTAGGTTATAAAATGCTAAGAACTTGCAAAAATTCAGTAAACTCTTTTTGGTACATTTGTGGTGAATTTACCATAAAATGGTAGTAAAATGCAGTAAATATTTTGGTAAAACAGTTTAGATATTCTATCTATGAAAAAGATAAATCATGATTTTCTTTCGGAAATGTCAAAGCGTACAACTACAAAAGCCTCATTAAAAGACTTTTTTCTGCTTATAAATACCTACGTGCATCATGTCTCTCAAAATCAATTGTTTGGAGTCACACTTACATTTCTTTGTCGAAAATCTTGGTGGGGTATTAGATGAACATGCTGAAAGATATCATCTAGTTACATTGCACACAATGGAAAATGTTCGCATACATTACTTACTGACTTGTTGGTCGATTTACCACGATGCTCGAATGTATAGAGTGAAAAGGAAGAAAATTAAAGAGTAGCTAGAATTATACTATCGAATGAACTGCTTCACCAAAAAACTTGGATAACTTTTTAATAGATTTCAAAAAAGAGCAGTTTCTCAATTCGTTTTTTATTTTGTTTGTTCCCTCAGCACTTCGTCATTTACCAGTATAAACCAATTTGAAAAAATCTTCTTTATTGGAAAAGGGATCTTTTCAAGGGATTCCATTTTACTTTTTTTTAGCATTGAACCTTCGATTTCGAAGATATATGTAATCAGATTACTAATTTTTATCCTTGCTTTGCCCACATTGAGTGACTCGATATATTGTATTTATAATCCAAAGAAAATTGTAATTTGAACAAAAATATCAACTTCAATAACTTCAGAGCAGATTTCCTCCCTTTCTAATGCACAAATTTAAAAGATAAATACCAGATATATTAAACGACATCTATTAGTAAATTTTCTATTTGTAGCTTCTCATATTGTCCTGATTTGCAATATACATATTTTGTTTAGTAGCGATGTCAATAATATTATTGAGATAATCTTTACTCTCGCTCTATGCATATTATTATCATCTGTTATATTACAATGAACGCCCATATATGTTAAGTCATGACTTAACTCAAAACTATTGTTATTATTCCCACTTGCTTCAGAATATATTCGCTAACTGAATATGTATTTTTTTGTATTGTAAAATAATCATCAGTTCCAAAATTATGGTAATAAACGTAAAAAGAATCATTATAAATCGGTTCACAATTGGCGGAGATATCGATTAACATACATGAAAAAAAATACATACAACCGAACGTAGTAACCTCCTCCTTTTTCGAAGTCGGTTAAAAATAAATATTATACTTAAAAATATCGAAATAATTGAATATAACATTTAAAAATTCATACTTATTTATTTTTCTTACTCAACGAGAAATCTTAACGAGAGAGATATGAAAAATAAAATCGGCCATTTTTTCATTTAAAACGTCACGTGATATCCTAACATTTTATACGAGAATTGCACCAACCGAGCATACTTTATTAGATGAGTTCCATTTAAGAAGACACTTGTTTATAGTTAGTATCGTGTAGTCACATCTGTAATAAAGTGTACATAGGTTCGATAGAGCAATTAATATAAATATTAGAACATAACCAGTAAAGCACACGTACGTGCACACAGCACAGTATACAATATATAAACATGTAGGTTAACTTAGCGAAGTCTAATTTCTTGCAACATTCGCATTTATTCATATAACTTATAAGAAGTAAGGTTTTTTAACCTTACTTCATAGGGTGAAGATTCATTTTCATACAAGAAGATCCGTTATTTTACTGTTAATCACACAGTTCCTTCATTCATATAGATGTGAAATACATAGTCGAAAAGAGTCACAGTAAATTGTTAGTAGTAGTAGTAACTCTATAAAACAGTTAGATATTTAATATAAATTACAAAAAAATAACTTTCTCGCTGATTTATTTATCTGCAACTAAAATAAGAACTCTGTTATCTATAAGTACTGAACAAATACTTGTATAAAACTTCTAGGTCAAGCTCAAAATCAACTTGCGCTAAATTCAGTTAACCTGTGATTTATAATATGATTGTTATTCATTATTTTATTGCTAGTCGCAGGTTTTAAATCTTACCCAAACATTGCGTCCGTTACGAATAAGTCCTTAAGTCTTAAGCGAGTACGATAAGCGAAAAGCTGGCACCAAGAAAATAATAGGATCGCGGTAAAACTTATAGACAATAGATATCTTTCACAACTACAGATTTATCAATATAAATACAAAATATGTTCTATATTATAGGCGTATAATTATTTTAGTATTGATAATAAATTTCGCTTCTTTCATTGATGATAGAACAAGGAAAAGTAAAATAATAATAATAAATTAATACAAGTCATAAAATGAGGTTTAACACTTCGATTTGTAAAGTAGAAGCACGTAATATTATTTTATTTTAATCAACTTATACTTATATTATTACTTTAAATAATCAATAAAATATTATCATTATATTACATTATTATATATTACTAATTAAATCAAGTTATTCGCGTTACTGTTTACTCGTTATTGATTGGCCACTATGCGAAAATGTAGTGTAGTAAAACAAAAAAGAGTCCATTTAACAATAAAGTAGTGAACGCTATTTTACTAAGGCATGCACCTAGATTCTATACAATAATAAACCTTTTGAATATAAAATGCAACCACAAATAAGAAAGTAGAAATACGTGCAAAGATGTTAGTCAAAGGTGCAGATAAACAATGCTCACCAGCATTTTTAAAATTTTAAAACGGGAAATAGTTTAAATTAATTATCTAATGCCACATGGAAAACTGATGTTATTAAGAATATTAAGTGTCTGTGAAAACCTTGCAGGGAATATACAAACTATTAACCATCGATGGTATTCAGAGATGAATCAAACAGGTTTAAAAATTGTATAAACATAAAATTCACTGAGAACAAGTCTGAGTTTTTTTTAGTTATTTAATTGTATACATTGCATGCTACTTTGCATATACGTCAGCATACGCCGAACGTGAGCACGATACATACCACGTGAATTAGCAAAATTGTTATAGCCTGATTTTAGCTTTTATAATTTATCCGTCGTAATCAGGTGTACACAGGGTTTCTACTTCAAGTGTAAATATATAGATATGTATGATTGAATATTATAGATGTGGATTTGGTAATTCGTTGTGCACCTCCAAGGAATAAGCAATATTGTTATAAGACATAAGTTATAGCTTCTAACTTTTTTTTTCTCAAACTGATTACGCTATTGGCCTAGCAAGGTCTTATAGGCTTCACCGGACTACCAAGGCGAGCGCTTAAGGCACTCGGCCGATTTTATTTGACAACTAGATCAAGGGTGCGCGGCACACCTCGGCTTGGGCTGTTGCCTGGTACATTTTTTTTAACGTGCTTTTTAACTACTAAGGCGAGCGGCCTTAGTAGTCCGGTGAAGCTGTTAAGACCTTACTAGGTCCATAGCGTAGTCAGCTCGAAAAAAAACTTCAATTTTATTATCGACGTGTATGTGTATGTGGTATCGAGATACCACTATATAATGAACGTGGATTATAATGTTAATATATAACGTTACACTGAAATAGGGGTATAAAATAAAAGACAAAAATGTTTTTTATAATTTTATCTTGAGGTGTAAGTTTATTCGCATAACAATGTTTCATACAAATTTTCTCATTTTGTACACACCTTCTCTTAGTTTGTTTTTGTAGTTACCATTTATAAAAGTTGAGTCTCTAAAATTTTAACATATCGTCGTGTCTGTTCCCTATAACTAATTCGCTTCGCCACTGTTATTATATCGTAAAACAAGAATTACTAAGGCAAATTATTAGGAGATAAACAATAGTTACTGCTCACTAATAAATTTAAAGAAATAATATACAAAATTATAGTAGTAATCACGGAATGGGCCATTATCGAGTCATATCAGCCTTCCCATTGTTAGCCGTGGCACAAAATTCAGAAATTCGGCCTTAATACTCCACAGTGGTCTATTGAGCGCAACTCGTGCATTTATTTGGGACCACACGTGGGTGTGGAGTTTGACAGCGGCGCGTGGCTCAGTGTCCATTATTTACTATAAAAGACATTGCACAAATCGCACTGGTACCATTGGACTCCGAGCCAGTAAACGAGGCTGCCAAATAACACCTTATAAGGAAATTCATTACTATATAACAACTAAATCGCTTTAAAATCAATTCAAAATGTACATTATTCATCTTACCAATGTAAACAAATCTAACCGGCTACAAAAAAAAATTAGCAACTTTAAATACAAAGATCCATCTAGTCGTATTATTATAAAATTAATCACTTAAATATTAGAAAAAAATTAAACACAATAGAGGGTGAAAGTCGCATCGCAACTCACTTGTGATATTGTATATTATGCTTTCCGGTGTACACTCAACGATTGAACAGCGAATAATATCGCGTCGACGTCATTAAAACTAAAAATTGACTGTACATCTCTATATTTATGTAAATATTTGTACATATTGCACTCTGAAATAACAAAATCGTTAAGAAATATTCGTCGAAACGTAGAATATATACGTTGAACAAAAAATATATAAAAAGAAATCAGCAATCACAATGTTCGCAGCTCGTACAATAATCTAAGTCCCTATAGTTTACAAAGCTTACAAAAGATAAATACCGAGGTCATTTACAAAAAAAAAAAATATACTTTTCTACCCAAATAATATAATAACAACAGCCATCTGTACTTTCTAGATGAATAAAATTAAACGTACATATGTCAAACATATGACAATAGAATCTATGTACACAACTTAATGGACACAAAGTCGGACCTCGCCGTATTAAATCGACCGCGTTCATAACATATTTCTTCTTACGGAGTAAATAAAAATGTTTAAAAGGCATCGACGAAGGGCAACGCATTGTTACAACCGAACCATGCTTTTATCAACTTGTCTCGTTATCCATATATGCCTATCTATCCACCCGACTTCGCTCTTAATCAACTGTGCCGTATTTCCATATCCGTCATCTCAATGAGCGTTAAACTTATGATCGTACTAATGTTTCCATTATCAGCTAACACACAAATTATATTACGGTATCCTCATACTTATTATTTTCTCATGCGACATTATTACATAATTTATAAATCTATTTTATATCTTCGAATTGAATAATATTTATCAAACACGACCTGCTGTGCACCGACGGAAGCCGAAATCTATTAAGCTATTTATGAAAATCTACCCGTCGAATTATGTATAACAATGATCACTTATCGTATGGCAGTTATATTTGTCGAATGTGCGAGTGGCCGGGACTAATTTGACGCGACGTAACGTGACACGACACGGCGTGTCGTGACGTAACATTACACATAGCAACACGACGCGACGTGACGTGATACAACACGCCGTGTTGTTATACACCACAGCGTGATGTGTTGTTATACGACACGGCGTGTCGTGACGTAACATTACACAATGCAATACGACGTGACGTGATACGACACGCCGTGTTGTGACGCCCCACAACGTGATGTGTCGTGACACACTAAACCACTGTCAAACTTCACTCCCGACCGCAGAGCATACATAAGGCAACGTGTCGCAGCGTAACATTTTCTAATCCGTTTCTATCGCCTATATACTATAACTGTAATGATACGACATCAATAGAAGAGAATGCTAACAACCACACGCATACAAGACCGCATCGTGTATAACACGTTAATAATGGCAGTGTGTTCATTTATAAATAACATCTCCTTTATAACAGAGACACTAAGACACTCCAGTGAAGATTTGTGCTTCGTTTTTGCTAATATCGAAATGCCTAATGCTATTTCAAAATTATCGTTTGAAGCGGACTAGCGCGGTCCGTGGTGCAAGCTCGATCGTCTCACACAGAATTTTTTTTCCACATACGTATAGTAAGAAATGCGTTTTCACAAACACGGATACACACGTTTTATGTATACGATACGCTCAACAACATGTAAATATTCGACGCACACCATCATACACTTACATTTATTTAATATATAAAATGTATATGGATGAATGTCAGTGAGCGGTGAAAGGCACTGTTGCCAGATAGATATCCCGATTCCCCTTAAATCCCTCTAAATTTTAGAAATAAATTGCATGTGGATTTTTCATAATTCTGTTATTAAGTTTTTGAAGTGACAACTTCTTTAGACGCGTTATACGGTATTTTTGACAGTAAATTAACTTTCGCGTCAGCGATATGCTACTAGCGTGACCGATCGTATTGCGCTTGCGCGGTTTGCATCAAATAAGCGACGCGTTGTATAGCGCCTTGTGTATTGATGATATTATGTATTCAGATTGTACAATGTAATCAATTAACTTTATAATAATTTATATAATTCTTGTTATAAACCAGACTAATGTTAATAATTTCAATATATTTAAATTATTTCAGTTATTTATAACACAGTTATTTCATTGTTTTGAGTTGTCATTTCACTTCTGTCGGCAGTACTTATTGACTCGACTCCACTTTTTTAAATTCTGTACATTCCCTTAAGTCCTCATAAATTCCCCCTTAGACGACTAAAACATTCGAATTCAAGGGGTAACCTAATCTGGCAACAGTCTGTGAAAGTGTTATACGATATCGCGTTTGTGTTATTATTTATGATATTTTACGGCAGAAACACACACACATACGAAGTTTCGAGACGGACAATGTTTCAATGGTATCGATGGAGAGCAACGTCGATAATGCAGATGGACATTATGAAAGTAAATCACGCTTAAATTACGGTTTAAAAACGCTTACCGGTAATTGAGATCTATAATTTAGGCTTCTATATACTATGTTTCTTTTATTTTCATTCATTAACAAACGTTGGTACTAGGGATGATCGATATTGAATATACATCGATGTTTAGATTTGGATAACATCGACACATCGATATTATGAATATATTTTACATATCGAAATGTCAATATATTCTTTGGGGTCATCTAGCGTTGGATGTACTTGCTAGAGACTAGATAACTATCAAATTTAACTATTTTATACTTGATACCGATCTATGTAAGTCGTACGAATAGTTATTTCTTTGCATTAAAAAAGTAAAAGGGAGTGCTTCAGAAAGACTTTTCTCAAAAGCTGACAAAATCCTGTACTAGCAACGGATCAGACAAAGCACCCGATAAAGTTAGTTTTTTTACAGACTATTTTATTTGCTAGCAAAAACATCGATGTTTCGCTATCGATGTTTACATGTTTTTTATCGATCATCCCTAGTAAGTACATGATACAGATAACGCAAAATAAGGCAAATGTGAATCGAATTTCGTTCACTTTTTTATAATGCAAATCGTGTGTCAAAATTGTAATTATTTATTACATTAGTAGGTATCGAGGCAGATTTGAATGAACCCACACCGTTTTAGTTAACATCTTTGTATGCGTGACGTCAGACTATACAATAATATTCTCTAGATTGTTCCCTTACTTTTTAAGCTCTGCCAAATATATAATCGACGTATATCGACTGATTCTTTAAATAGAAGTTTATATTTTATGATGTAGCTGCCATTTAAATTATATTTATGTATATTGTATATAAATAAATATATAGTATTCTATTCGCGAATCTACAGCTGCCACACATTTCACCAACACGCATACTACTTTATACTTAACCCCGTGTATTGCAATCAAATCTGCCCCGTGTGAATATGAAATGACCAAAATGCGGATTAGATTTTTAATCATATGAATATTTTGATTTTTTTAAACAATCATTTTTTTTTCAACATATAAAATACTGGAACATCACATGTTTCTACAGTATATAAACAACTATTTATTCTTATTTATTAATGACTTGATGAAAGATAAATACGAAATTGATGTCAAATGTATGTCCATATCTTTATATAAATCAATTATGTTCGCATTGTATGTCGGTATTGACGAGTGTTTTAAAAATACTGTCAATACGACATGTGTGTAATCAATAAAAAAATATATTTGACGGGATCCGTGTGAAGCACGATGAAACATGATTCGGTACTAAAGTTGACAGACGGGGGACACGATAACATCTCACATAAACTATAGTATATAAACAAACGAAGTCCTAAATCATCGTACATCTATCTATATCCGGTCGACGTGGACCGATTACTTTGAAAACATAGCAATAATTAAAGGATCAAGCACGGTTTCAATAAAACATAGTAAACTTTACACCCAACAGAAACATCTCTTCATATATTACTCTTCTCTAAAACTCTGACGTATCCATAACTCAGGAGGTGTACTTATCGAAAGAAGTCTTATCGTACGGCCGTATCCGAGTGACCAACTCAGTATCCAGTAAAGGAAAATAATCATGGCCCCCCGCCGCGAGCGGACGTCTCCACGTCGCTCCGGTCGGCGTCCGCGGCTTCGCACTCAACACTATATATACTCTCCAAACGTTCAACAAACATATATTCACTAATCTGTCGCGCATCGTCGGTCACCCAATACGTAGTCGGGGAGTGGTCGAGTCGCACTGTCCGCGGGACGCGACTCACCACGTCACGTCACACGGCTCTGTCCGTGCACTTCACTTAAACTAGCCAGTCTATGAGCGTTCTCTCCTCGGGGTGCGCGCTCGCCGGAGGGGGGCGAGGGGCGGGGGGTCGCGGGGGTCACAGCAAGCCGCGCGCGGTCGGCGACGCGGCGGCGGGGGGCGCGGGGGGCACCAGCTAGAGCGTCGCGGAGTCCATCAGCAGCGGCTTCGGCGCGGCCGTCGACACCTCCGCCACGTCCCATATCTCCTCCAGGAAAGGCGGCAGCTTTCGATTCTTCAGCTTCAACGAGATGCACATGTTAGAGTTCTGCGTGCCCAGCGTGCGTAACTCTGTCAGCACCCCGAGGATCTTGCCGTACACGACCGCGCTGCGGGGAGACGCGCTATTCTGATTCAGAATGTACACTCTTAGTGTATTCAAGTAGTATCTCTGAATCTCTTCCACTAGCAACGGTTGTTCGAGACCTGGCCGATCTGAAAATGCAATTATGAATAACTGTTAGACTGTTAAGGATACGCGCTATCATCGACAGCACCCGGAATGTTGTAGCAGACAGGAGGGACAGCTCCATACTAGGACATCGGGTACGCCCACACACTGTGGCGTTATAAGATAATTCTTTCATATACTTTATAGATTTAAGTACTAACACTAGTTTCTAAGTTGTGTGTATACCAAACAAATGGGCTTTTGTCGGCAATAAAACATTTTTGATTTTTTTTTATATATTTGAAATATGTTTCTTGATATTCAACTCATTACATAAACTCATTTAATCCATCTTCTTCTTCTATATGTCGGGAATATTATTTAATGACCTGTGTTCATACTATTGACTTCTATTGACCCGTACTTATGATTGGCTATCTAGGTATCAGCCAAACATAAGCATCTTGATTATCATTGGCTATTTGCTTTCACTGGAAGCCTTATAAGGCGGCGAACGACTAGGTACTGGGCAAGGGAGCCTCATGGCTATCGACGACGCAGTTCTCCAGAGGAGAAACCAGAGGAAGAAACCAAAGAAGAAACCGTCGCGAATGACCAAAATAGCCGCCCAAACCAACACCGAAGTCAACCGCTGAAGGTGAAGGGTCAAAATATCACCGGAAACTAGCAACGTGTTCAGAAACATGTGGGCCGTTGCCAGAGGAGACTACTAGGCATCACAGGTGTGCCTTGCAATCATGAGAAAATTCATCGGTAAAAATGGCAATGCTTCCTAAGCAACGCAGCCTCGTAAACCACCAAGGGAAAAACCAAATATAGCAGAATGACACAAGGAATGGTCCGTATTAGTAAGATGCG